>JAYRBW010012409.1:0-13219 GCA_036023295.1 Invenusta paracnida | reverse complement strand
CGGCGAAAAGTCATCGCTTGAAATTGATGATACATCAGGCATCGGCGAAAAGTCAACGCCTGATGTATCGTGGCCTTTACTGTCTGGTCAGTACTATGAGTTACTGTCCGGTCAGTACTACCAGTTACTGTCTGGTCAGTACTATCAGTTACTGTCTGGTCAGTACTATCGGTTACTGTCTGGTCAGTACTATCAGTTACTGTCTGGTCAGTACTATCAGTTACTAAATTACAAATTTAGGAACGCTTTTCCTGCCTTTCTATATTTTTTCTACAAATAGGGAATTCCTGGAGAGAATCACGTGACTCGCACTTGTGATTTGTAGTTCGTGAAACCTAACTACGTATAGCTTTTCATTAGTAGATCTTATAAATACTAATTTATACCACTGTATAAGTACACTACATAATATAAAAAATAACTACCATGACAAAAAAGAATGGCAAACAATTTTATTTGTACATATTTTAGTGCTTTGCACAGACGATTTGTTTCGATCATAGTTAGTCAACTGTAATGTAAGACAAATTAGTTTATATTAGAAGAAAACAAATACTGTTCACCTATAAATGAATTATAATATATCATATTTGATTGACTCTTTCCTCTGTAGTTCCATTTTTATGTATGTTCTGTGAACTTATTAGACCTACATTTTGCATTCCTTTTGGCGTACAGTGCTGCGAAGAGTTTCAAAAATAAGTATCGTTTTAGACAAATCCTTGATTACAAAACCCGAGTTAGAAAGGCGACTGCACTACTTAACTACAATCGATTTTCAATTTAATAAACCTTTAAAATCATTATCGAGGTCTACTAAATCCTAATTCTACTGTGTTAGGAAGTATAGAGCAGGCTGTTTCTTACACGAGCAGACTAGTCTGAGTCTGGTGCAGATCCACCCGGTCATTAATTCGGCCCGGAGAGAAGAGGTTATTGGCATTGGACTCGGTATCGAGAGCAGCCCTATCAGCGGAGGAGGGAGCTAGCACAATGATCCGGTCCGTACGATCTAGGAGGAACTGAGGCGGCCGCTTCACCACCGCTACTCGGGTGTGTTGACTGCTGGTTGTGGAGGTGACCGGAGAGTCCTCAGACTGGAAAGGCAGGAGGGACACGGAGCTAATGTCGGCCTCGAGTTTGGTGGCTTGGACGGTGTTGGCTTCGATGCAGAACAACTGGGCTGCACACACACACATACATACATATATATATAGTTTAACACCATCAAATGATTATACACATTATTCTATATTTTAATTTTATATCAACGTGTTTTTGGTAAGCACTAAGCTGCTTTACGCGGATAAGAATAGCAGTGGATATCGCAAAGTTTAATAAGTGTTATATACCACCACCTGCTACTTTATTAAAACGCATATACATGAAAACTAGTTACAAAATCAAATTATTATTCTAAAAATTAATAGTTTTGGGGTATTTGCATATTATATACATAATATATTAAATAATAATATAATGCGATATATACTTCAATGTCTAATTTACTGACGGAGACTTTTGGATCCGACAATAAACAATACGAGCGGTAAAATAATTAGAAGACAAACTTTAAAAGATGGATGGCAACTTAATAAAAAACTGATTAGTTTAAGAATCACCCAAATAGAGAAACACATATTTATAGAAGTCACAGAATTTTATCAAAAAAATTGTTAGAATCCGCGATGTTGTGATAAGAAGAATCCCATACTAATATCCGATGTATAACGTATTTCGAACAATATATTTGCGTCAATAGTGATAACTAAATGCTACCCTTTCATAATACTCACATAATAACATGGTTTGTAGAAGGATAGACGGGATATCGGCCAAACGACCAAAATATATTGCCGTATCTCCAGGTTGTGAATTAAGAGCCAAAACAGGTAGAACACATGCCGCGTCAATTGGGAGATACTCTATAAATGCAATTTAGGGTGATCTTTTTAAGTTTTCGGCAATGATAATTACAAAAGAATTACTCATGATAATTATATGAATATACAAGTTAATAACAAATTCCAATATCATATTATTTAATATTATAAGCGCATTTGAAGTTTCTATCAAGTTCACCTTATTAATTTAAAATATTCCATTTTTGGAATGTTTTAAATAAAAATTTTAACGAAGCTTATTGTGAGTTTCTCTACTGTTTAATGCTTGGTTTTTTACGACACACTTAATCAACTTTTTAATATCGATATTGAACCACCTATATGAAAAGATCAAAGGAAGTACAATCGGCAATATGTGTCACCTTTTTGGTGAAAACTATCCTCACGAGGGGAACGGAGAGACTTAACGACGCCTCTGTCGAAGGCAAAAACTTGCAGATGGCTTGGTAACTTCAGTCGATCATCCCGGATCCATTGCAATTCCTGGGAAAATAAATTAGAATTATAACATATTGGTGGCCTTCATCATGACGTTATTTTAGATAATAATAATAAAACGGTTAACTAAAATAATACATTATGTATGAATGTATTGATGTTAAAAATACCAATTACCTGTACGTCAATTTTTTAAATATAATCTTGGTAAAATAAAATAAAATGCATATTATCATATAGAAAATGAACTGAAATTTATTTTACCGTTATTTTAACAGAATGAATTTGACAAAAATAAATGTATTAATAAACACTTGCAAAAAGAACCTACTTATGTGTAATAATTAACATAAGAATTTGAATGATCGTTTTGAAAATTATCAACATAATATTAAATTTCTATAGCCAAAACATTAATATACATATAACTTTAGTAACTATAATTATTTAGAGAGCATAATATGAAGTAATCAGGCAGGCAATTCACCATAGGCTGCTCATCCTGGTCAAAACTAAAGACATTAAGATGGTCCACTTTCTGGTCTCGAACGTAGACGCCTTGCTCCGTGTGGATCTTGGTGACAGGGACGAACTCGTTGATATCGCTTCGATTCGACTCTGCAGGTGCTGTGTAGCTCGCCTGAACCAGATATTGAACCGGATCAACGTCCACATTTGATTGGGATTGATTAGAGGAGATTTCAACACCTGTCGCGTCGGGTAAATCCTATTTTCAGAAGAGGCAAGAAAATAAATATTGTTTTTACTTATGAAAAGCAAACGGGTATGTTAAAAAAAATCAACAGTTTAAATTTAAGTTTTAAATTCTTCTTACAAGCTGCTTAGTAAACCAAATAAAACAAAAATCAAAGTTGTTTCAACGTAAAGCCAGTAAACCCGTTGACCACCATTTTATATTAATGGACCAATGTTGAACTAAATAGCTTCAGTAGACTAATTTTTAAAACGAGCACATTATTCATTTTTATCCAAAAAAAACGCAGAACATTCAAATAGTATACAAAACAGTAAGTAAAATCAATATATTTTAATGCAGTTATTCTTTAGCAAGCTTTGCCATGTTAAAAATATAGACGAAAAAACTGCAGGATGCAATCAGCTTACTTCTTCATTACTAACTGGGCTATCCAAGGCAGCATAGATATCCGCAAGTCGACTTGCTAGCTCGGGTACAAGATCACGAGCTCCCTTCCGCTGCAGAGACTTCCTCAGTCTGTCTCCACCATCGCCGTCATCTGTGGTGTTACGGTTTTCGTGGAAGCGGTTTACAAGAGCGGCCTGCTTGCTGGGGGAAAGAAGAGCGGTGCGGATTGAGGGCCATAGATTTCGACCCAGCTGAGTGGGATAGATCTGATCAAAGTGGGACAATGCCTGCTCTGCTGAGAGCTCATCGCGTGTCTTTACAATTTTCTGGGAGAGGAAAAGAGGAGGTGTAGCACAGAAGTCAGCTGCTAATATATAGATAATAAACAGGTATAGAGACAAATAGTAAGTAAATAGAATGTCGTAGATAACGTAGATAATAGTCATCTAATTTCAAATGAAAGTAGTTAAAATAATTATTTGTTTAACAGATAATGTTTCCATATATTAAAAGCATCGCGCGTATCGTATAATAAATAGTATACAATGACAACTTTATTGTCCATAAATTTTTACGAGATATGTAGAATATTTTATAACGATTTTAATTTTAGATTATCATACAAAAGATTTAAAAAGAAAAAATAATATTCATTGATTATATTAAATCGCGTTTTGCAGATGCCTCGTTGCTTTTTCGACTAAATTAAGACTGGAAGAATTTCCAAAAATCATAACATTAAATATATTACAAAACATATAAAATATTATAAATTTCACAATAAATATTAAACAGGACTAGATAGAAATCACTATAGAAAATAACTGTTGCAAGATACAAACAGGAATATGCTGTCAGAATTATTACAAAAATTGACTACAACTGTTGTAATGCAATTATTGTAAAAATATATACTTACATCAACATAAAATCTAAATAAATCAAATTTTGAAATTGAAAATAAAACTAGCAGCCGTGTATATTAAATACAATAAATCTAAAATACATGCCTTATTGCATGATAGTTTAATATCACAATATTGTATAATTAGCGGTAGCCAATTAATTTTAGATCGATTCTAATATCTTTCCGTTCACAGTTATGTCTGTTTGTATTCAACAATTACAACGTTCAGTAATAATTTCTAGTTGGTCCTGTTTAATATATATTTTAATGTATTTAATGATATAATTCTTGTTCATTCTTCTTGGTCTTCATTTATTGTAATAATTGACAAGGTAGAAAGTATTTGTGAAACGCGTTTTAACACTAGAAAGACCAAGTGAAGCGGTTTATTTTTTACCACAGCTGCTTACTTTTTTTTTTATTTTAAAATCAAATTATTAAAATCAATATATATTTTAATGCAGTTGTTCTTTAGCAAGCTTTGTCATTTCAAAAATATAGACGGAAAAACTGCAGGATGCAATCAGCTTAATTGTTTACATATTTCTTAGTGAATTAATACTCAATGATATTTATGCGCTATACGGTGAAGAATGTAAAATCTGATTTAATATACACCATTTTTCTGTAGTATTAGCATAATGAAGCGACACCCCTATAGAAAGTCCAAACGCTACATAAAAAATTAAACTATGAATGTAAAACTAACTTGATTAAATAGTTTATAGTCATAATACTATTATAGCAATATAGATGACACTAGCATTTTATAATATAGATATATTATAATAATAGGCGAGATCCATGCAGTATAGCAATATAGATGACACTAGCATTTTATAATATAGATATATTATAATAATAGGCGAGATCCATGCAGTTAGTAGATAAAATAAATGAAAGAAATTAATGACATCAACATACTTAGAAATACTTAGAAAGAAATCAACACACTTAGGCTTCATTCAGACTGACAAATGTGGGACATGTTTATTACGAGCTGTAAAGCTCTAACCCTAGCATAAGACATCGTTTGTTTTGCTTTATAATTGCAGTAGTCAAATAAAATATATATTGTGGTCAAAATGACCGCTTGGTTTTTCTAGGTATATCAAATTACTGTTCTTTTTAGTGTTAAAAAACAATGAATTTTATTTTTTCCTATTTTTTAATCAGCTGATATACATATATCAGTATATATTATAAAAATTTTATTCATTATAAAATGAAACGAATATGCCAAAAATCGGAAATATAAATCATATTACATATAACAATGAAAAAAACCCATATGTATAAACTAACTATAAGTAACATGTCAATTTCTAATTGAGAACACTCTGTAATTGTAACTTTCATATAACGCAATACATTAGTGTGTAGACTATACTGTGCTATATAAGTAATAATATATGTTCCCTTTTTCGCGTTGTACAGCAAGATCAAATTATATACATGCATATTTTAAGGTTTTATAATGTATTTATTGTGCTAAATTACTTTGCATTGCACTAATAATTTTTATAATTAAATACGACATTTAAACTATGAAGACTTAGTAGTGGTTCGAAATGATAATACTATCAATTCACGAGACCGTTAATTTAAATAAAGTAGGAATTTTATCCTAGTTTTTTAATAAAAATTACAAAAATATCAAACATTGGAACATATATGTTCCCCATTTTAGTTTACACGATATTTAAAGTTAATCATCAACTCGATAGTCAACTTTTATAGATAGCTTTTTTTTACAAATGGATTGACTTTTGTGCTTAATTTTATTCGTTGTGCTATAAAATTACATTTTCATTTCAATTCAATAATGCCAATCAACAATGAAAAGAAGCGCAAAACTCTTGAAATATGTACCTTGTACCGCTTTGAGCCAGTATTTATTAAATCGTCGTCTTTTAAATAAGAATGCTTTTTTCTACTCGGACAAAAAATGCGGTTCAGACGAACGTGAATTTGATAACAGCGATTCATATCTGAAATACAAATTAAATAATTTAAGTTTTCATTCAAAATAAACAGTTCTACATACGCGTCAAATAAATCGACTAGATGAATATCAATAATTGTATACCAATCTACCAAATTATAAATTGATGTTTGAAATATCTGATGATATTTTGAACTACAATTCAACAATGATGGTGGTTTTTAGTTAAAATTTAAATTAATTATTGAAACTAGCACCTTTTTGAAATTAATTTAATCCCCACAAGATACATGATTTTGGATATAACTTCAATATTATTTAAAACTTAAATATACGCAGAATGCTTTTATGTAAGAAATGGTTTACCTCCTTTATTGTACGAAACACCGGGGAAAAATATCAATCATTAATGATAATATTCAATTTAGAAGTACACTATGAAACTGCTAGAATTAACGAATATAGAATAAAAATTTTAAATAAACCAATATAGTACTATTTAACTTAATAAGTAGTAAAACTTAATATTAACGAATATTCTAAATTTAAAGTGAGAGCATTGAGCACTACGTACCTGAATCATAATAAATCTTACAAATTACTTTTGTCTCCTAAATATTGTAAAAAAATACAAATTATGCCTACTCATCTACTTTAATACACCTTTAAATTTTGTGTGTATTAAAAATGTTAGGCATAATAATCTATTTTCAATTATATAATACTTTTCATCTTCAAAGAAATTATGTCTGTAAACTGTTACATTAAACTAGCTAACTAATTATGTACGTTTATGCACAAAATATACGTTTTTATATTCGTTCCGTTCTCCCTACCCTATAAATTGTTCAACTTTTGCGTCTGTCAATTGCTTTTATAATAAAACTATTTATTATTATAATACTGTTGTAATAGGTTTTTATTTTCAATTTCCACAAACATCATCAGTAATGTCTCAATTTTATATTTTACTGAGATTTTTCTATTTAGCTTCTATTCACTTTATCAATATTGATTGTTTATTAGTTAGTTATCAACAAAATGTTGAACTGCTTAATATAATATGCTCCTAGAATCTTTTTACACGGAATAGTTCATATTAGGTAAAAGCAGAACCCGTTTTATTTTTAATATTAATGAACTATGGTACAACATGTATGATATTAACTCAAACAAAGATTGAAATCAAAATGATGTTTTCTCAAACATTTGAAAAGACCAAGCAGTATTTTAGATACTATAGTTTATTTTATAACACTAATTACAAATACAAAGAACAGACTCGTTTAAATTATGTACAAAAATAGCAGTGGATGACAAAGTTAAAGTCACTCCTCAGCTAACCAGTCTTCCACTTTAACATTTGGATCAATAAATTTTGGTGGTTTACTGATTGTAGTCTTATCCAATTTCATCCAAAGAAAAATATAGCAGGAAACAGACACTTGAGCAATCCCATTAATCTGTTGATTGGCAAATAGAAAACATTATGTTAGATATATAATACATTAAATATACTTAAATACAGAGAAATTGCAACTTTATAAAGGTATAAACAAAATGTATTGCCCAGATAAATAAATTATCACGGAAAACAGCTAATTAAAATTCAAAATAAACCAGAGATTCGGAACCATATCTGATTCAATTGATTACCGTGATTATCTTTCACTAAATAATTTTCACAGTATTTTAAACAAAGAGGACGTGCAAATATAATATAGACGTCTGGGCTATACTAATATAAATATGTAATAGAGCTTCTAGTAGCTAGGACTGCTATAGCCAATATATGGCTATAATACAATTTTGAACTTTGAAGACAGATATATCCTTTTGAAAATCTAACTTTCTGTATAAGGGTATATGTCTGTATTATATTCAGTATATGTCTGTACAAGTTTTACATAGTTTTATATATTTATTGCATTTGTATACAACAATATTTATTCATAAATACGTTAGCTACATAATTATATAAGTTTAAATATACTTAGCGTCTTATTGAGCTATGTATAAAAAAACTACAATTTTTTATTAGATATATTTTTATAAAAAGAAACGTTTCGAAACATAGCACCTTTTTAAGAGTAAATAATTAAACAAAAAATTATTGTCGCTTATATACATAATTATATAATTAATCCAAATACGTGGCCAACCCACATATTTATTTGTTATTTAGCTGTATATGTTAACATATTCATTAGATTTATATTCGGTAGTATTTAAAACCGATATGTTTATATGTAATTGTTATATTATGCGACTAAACTCTATATACAAATACTCTACAGATATTTAAACATAGACGATTTATTTAAACAAATTCAGATATATCTTTGAATCTTATGAAGCAATATTTCTATACCATAATTTATGAAGGGTGTGATATATGTATTACACACATAACATAAATAATATTAAACAAAAAAATAGTGCTATTGTGTAAGTAAATCCATAAAATCAATATTAATGGACATTTACAAAATTGGCCATAATTCTAAAAAAACAACATACCACTTTGATAAAAAATGTTGCTAAGTATGAATATAATTCCATTCAAAAATGCTCCTTTAGTTTAAAAACTATTAATAGTATGTTAGATGTGTGTAAATGAAACAATATATAGCTGTAACGTGGTGAATGCTTCATTTTAGATTTTTTTTTTAATTACTTTCTATTTTAACATTTAGTTATTGTACAACAATAGTAATATGAAAGGCAATAAGACTAAACAAACGAACATACGTATATTCAGACAGTCTCGGAATATAACTATATATATAGTACATGGATGAAATTTCTTTTCCAGAAACAAAATTATCTCAAACGTTGAAATATTCGTCGAGTAAACTTTCAAATATCTCAAACGTTGAAATATTCGTCGAGTAAACTTTCAAATATCTCAAACGTCGTCGGTACCTTTCGGGAAAAGGTTAATTCCTCATATTTTTATTCTTCCAATTTGATTGTTTTTTGTTAATATAATTTTCTCATTTTATAATCAAAAGTAAAGTCAACAAAAATAACTTTAATTTAATTTTTACATAGATTCAATAGTATGATTGGTTAAAGCTTTCAACCGAAAACTAATGAATGTCAATTATAGATATTAAATTTAGATAATCTAATTAATTCGATAGACAATATAAGACAATTTGTAGTAAATTTATGCAGCCACTGACAGCCGCCATTTAAATGGGTTTTTCAAGTACTTACATTTGTTTGTGCTAGGCGTCAATATAACTATCAACATCTGGATGACTAGCACAACTGAATGAAAACATCAAAAAATCGACAAAATGACAGCGATCAGAATTTTGTCTATTAAATTGTTAAACAAGTAAACTATATTAAAAATGTAGAAAATAATCTTTAATTACAAAATATGACAACAATAGCATGTCGAAAAAAATCATTCAGTGGCTTACAGAAACTTCAACTTTAAAGGGACCCGTGGTTGCTGCGGTTATCGGTTCATCGGGAAGTTTAATATTTTCCTCGTCAACATGAACCCCCTGTGAAGAGACAACATATATTAATATCAATAACAAGATGATATAGATAAACATTTGAATTATATTTATAAACTGAAAAAAATCTTCAAGTCTGGAGCTTCACTCCCTAATTGTAAAATTAATCAAAACATTATAATGGCACCAGTGCAGTTTAAGTCTCAGATCTGAAAGTTAGTTACGCAAGATCAGAGCTAAGTCATACGATAAAATAACTCTTCACTGTATGCTCACTATTAGGAAGTAAATCTCCAAAATACATAGCTTTATTTATAAATTTAGTGGCTATTAAACTCTGAACTCGGTCGTTTTCTGGATTATTCTCAAGAAATCGAAGTACTCACAACTCTTCTAAATGCAACTTTTACGTGCTTAGCCGCAAGAGTCCAGTCACTCTCTGAGTTCATCGGTATGTGCAGCAGTGACTTTTCCAGCCGCTTAAATGTGTAATAGGCATCTCCACGAAGTACTTTGGGTTTAGGCTGTAAACAGCAAAGGAAAAATCAATAAGAGTTGCCATTTCGGGTTAGAAAATAAAGACCGTAATATAACAGAGAAGAACACATTATTGAGACTGAATTATATAATTATTTTAATGTAATAAAGTCAGTTTGGTATTAAAGTAAGACAGAGCCATCTTTAAGCCTTTATTGTTTGATAATATACAATTTTATTAATAAAATGCCTGTGTTAGTAATACTTTATACACACTTTAAAAAAAGAATATTTCATTATTTTAGAAACTCTAATACATACCAAAAAACAGAAGTAGAAAGAATATATAAAAGCTTATACGGGGATACATACACCCTTTTGAGCTGCGAGCTCCACAATACGTTCTGGTGTTGGAAGTTCTGCCAGATTAAGTATATTGAGATACCGCCAAAAACGTTGCCGATTTACCTTCAACAGATCCCCCTTGTCACCAAGACCTAAGAGTTAATGGAAGAAGAGAAGAATGAGAAATATTTCAACAAATAAATTGTTGGTGAACAAAAACAAAACATTGTGTAATTTGTTTTATATTAGTTGCAAAAACGTCCACTGTAGGATACCTGGTACGTCTCCGGTAAGTAGTATTTCTATAATTCCAGCATCCGGCAAATTCAAAGTATGTTGCTCCACCTCCCAAATGGTATTCTTCTCAGGAAGTTCTGGGTATTCCCCCTGATTCCATTTTACACTTGGCTCTAAATAAGGATACTTCCTACGCATTATACACGTAGACTGCAAAGAAAAGTTAGGCGGCTACAATCAATTATATTGTCCGACATAATGTTTACTATAGTTAATTAAAATATTTACCCGTGTTTGTGTGAATAAACTTGTCCGCACATTGTGACTTGAAATTAACATACACCGTCGTAGCATTTTATATCTGAAATAATATAGATCAAAACCATACTTTAAGCTATAAGCCAAAAAGACCTGCAGTTACTTAAATTACATTATATATCATTAATGATAATATAATATAGTCATTGTAATCGTTACATAATAATTTACCAATACTTAAGTGTAAATACTTTTGTTTTGAATTTATATTTACCATTACACAATTACTTATACATTATTATAATTGCTAAAATGTTGACCACTTAACAAGTCTAGCCTGTAAAATAAATAAATAAATTTATATAAATAAAATATATGCATATATTAAAATCTGGAATATCATTTCCATAAAATATGTTGTTTTAATATAACGTACTTAGTATGATAATCACAACAACAAAAAAACAATTTAATTACGTTTAATATTATTTAAACCATACTTTAAAAATATCAATAGATAAATCATCATAACTCAGGCTATCCCAAGTTTTGGTGTTTACAGGTTGGTCTCGTCTGTTAGAAATAGATAGCCAAGCAAATATTAACAAAAATATTTTTAAAAAATCTCATAATTTTACAAAATATTCTAACTAAATGTTATAAATGAACTGGACATACTTTAATTCTAAAATGCATTCTTCAGTTGTTGTTTGTAAATGTTTGCATTATACTTTTTTCCAGATTCATCTCTAACTTTATCTGAGGAACTACATGGCCTACAAGGCTGATTTATGTACATTCCAAATAAAAGCCTATATAATTTTATGAGTATTTATTTGATCAGAATTGGACTTGGCCTATTTATTCAAAAGTTATGATATCATCAAGATTTACTATATATGATACGGCCCTGGATACATAAGGGGAAAAATGAAGTAATTTTGTCTGGCATAAATGGAAATTTGAACATAGAAACATATTTTCCTTTTTAAAACTTACAATACATATATATGATCTCCCGTAGCTTAATTTTTATATTAAGATGATTAAAGCATATCACTGTGTGCCATTATATAGTCAACAATCATGTAATTTTTACACCTTAAAAATTGTAATGTTATAAAATGCTGCACAAAAAAAAAGAAGTAATATGGGAATTTATAAACTTATAATATAACATAAACATGTATAGTAATTTAAGTTTTAAGGGTCATTAAATAATTTCATTCTTCTAAGAAATGAATAACTGATCAAAAAATGATGTTGCAGATGTTACATTTCCGTCAACAATTTCCCTTAAATTTGGCAGTCTAATACCATTAACTGTTAATAGCTTAAAGGCAATTCTTTTATTGAAATATAATTTGAACGATAATAATACTTTTGTATTTGGTTAAATACATATTGAAGTTCATTTTTTACAATTATACAAATTTGAAATTTAGGAATGATTTTTCGTCAACAATTGTGTAACGTCTGCAACATTATATTTTGTACCGTACTTTGATAAATATAATCTGAAAATTTCTAAAAATGTATGTATTGTATTAATGTTCCATAATGCAATCTAATGTTGCAAAAGTAATATTTCAAAACATTCTAGTAACTTTGATATATGCAATTATATTTTTCCGTCAACAATTATAACATCTGCAATAACATTATTCAAATTTATTGAGTTATACTTGCCCCTCTTAGACATCAACAATATTAAATGATAAAACAAAAAATAAAATAAATCCATTTATAAATTAAAATACACACTAAAATTGTATAAAATGTGTTGCGGACGTTAAATATTAATAGCGTAGACAAGAAACACTATTAATAGACAATTTTATAACCTTTAGAAAGTCATTTATTATTTGAAAGTAAGTATTTTGTTTGGCTTTAGTACATTTGTGTTTTAAAAGTGGATAATTCAACATCTAAACTATTTTTATCATATAGTCTATCATATAGTCCAACTGAACCATCTAAACTATTTTTCTCATATAGACTATATGATAAAAATAGTCTAGATGGTTCAGTTGGATTTTATATTTTGATTATTTAAACAAAAAATATATGTAAAAATCATCTCCTGAACTCACAAAGTCCAAATATGTCTTTAATTTTTCATTTGGT
>JAYRBW010012398.1:0-13220 GCA_036023295.1 Invenusta paracnida | reverse complement strand
AGGACTTCAAAATTACCGAGGCAAAACTTAGCCCCCCCCCCCCACAAAAAACAAAAAAACGAGGGGACCTTTACAGTTTAAGAGAGCCTCTTTACACCTAAGGTGCCCCCTTGGCAGTTTAAGAGAGACCTCTTTGAAGATAATAGGGGTCCCGTGTCTCCCTAAATCCGCCCCTGCTAATAAGCCACATCCTATCTTGGATATATAAAATGTAGCTGTTTATAAACACATTTCTCACACAGTGTGTCGTACATGAGGGGGCCTCTCTTGCCTGAGGGCCCCCTCACGTGTTTGCGTTTTGTTTTCAGGCACTTGCCTCGGTTACCTCACAGCTGGCTACTTCCCTGAGTAGGTAGGTACGCTACTGCACGTCAAGATGTGTTGCAGAGAAAGCTGCATTCCTATTGGCTGTTTGTATTCACTGCAGACATAGATTTATCAAAGAATTTACTAGTTAGGTATATAAGGCATTTACAGTGAAATTGCATTCAGTGTAATTCCTTGCCATGCCTCGCACTTATCAAAGGGTAACAACAAGAGAGCATATAAAGCTTAGGTACTTTGATTTTATGATATTATGATAATAGGCGATTATGTGGTCAAAGTTACCTCGTTTTCATAATTTGTTTCTTACTTACTAAGTTTGAGGTAAAATATAAAACTTATTTCTTGTTAAATTTTGTTAATTTCTGCTTTATAATATCAGAAAATAAATTTTTGCAGTTCATAAGATCGATTTTGCCAACAGAGACGTATTTTACTATATAAAAAGTTTAAAAAAACTGAAAAAAGTTATCAAAGTTACCCCGTTTTACGGTTATAAATATCGTTAAATAATAATTTAATTTTTATTGTTTAACCGAGTTTTAGCATAGAGACTACTTAGAGATATTACAATATAGTATTATGTACTTCACAATGATCGTAATATATTTAATTATTAATCAATTAACAAATATACGACTTAAATATTGATTAAAAATTGTCGCATGTCTTGAAGTTTTAAATTTCGTTTTTTATGGGTTTTTTTGTGTATGAACTGTGTTTATATAATTTTCATATATTTTATATGCATATAACTATAATATTATAATATTTCAAAAAATGCAATGCTGTTATTTTTTCTCCTTTCAGATTGGCTTCTTTCCGTTAAACTATGTGGCCAAAGATCCCAGCTGAATCGATCTCTCAAAAGTCCGTCCCTCTTTCCGATCTTCAATTCTGGTAAACTCACCTGAATTCATCGATAAATGCATTTCTTTCACCTCTCTTTTCTCCTTCCTTCTTCCATGATGTAGTGTAACATTTCAGATTTAAATCATGACTACATACACACATAATAAACAAGATCTTAATCGAAAAATCCTCTCGTCCTTCATTTTGTAGTTGTTTCAATAAATGCTTTCAACTTTTAGTTTTCTAATATGTAACACATATACTTTTTTTTTGTTGAGCCTGTTAGATTTTTGAGCCACCAACAAAAATTGTCTTATCCAAACATATGTATATAATATGCTTCCTCATTTATTAATAACTTTGAATCCAACTGTTTATATGTCTGTGTTTTATAAGTTGTATGTTTCGATTTATAGATATAGTAACATTTTATGAAGATTCTCTCAAACTAATAACGTTTTCTTAGGACAGAATTCGTTATGTCCAAATAAATATTTACGCCACTCTTGCTTTACAATGATGTATTACCAATGTTTGAAATATTTTTGTTTGTTTCTTATATTTAAACTAACTTAAAAATGGTGCATTATATCCTACTCACATAACCTTGGTTTGAAATAATTATTTTTGTCTTTGCAAATAAAATAACGATTTTAAACAGCACACAACTATAATTTTCCTTAACTTTATTTAATTAATTGTCGCATTATGAATGTTTGTCACTTGTAAAACGTATAGTACTTCTTATTTTACTATTTAAAAACCCTTACTATCAAATTTATTTTAATCACTTTTTAAATCAATTTTCCTCTATTTCGTAATTTTGAATATTCTTGTTTTATGAAAATATTTAAATTTTATAAAAAAAGATAATTTATGTATTAAATCAGATTCTTCTACTAAATATTTAACCGTTCAATATGCTAGTGCGAACTATAACGTAATATATCGTATTCTTTTCATTAGAACCACTTTTTATTATGAAAAATCTAATCGAAAGTCATAATAAATTAATTAAAAGAAACCTCACCTATCCATTAATAAATTTACTTCAGTTACTATGTGTGACAAAAATAATTGAAATATAATGTTACCTATATTTAAAACACTTTAGACCACTTTTAGTGATTTATCTTTGCCTTGCTCTGCGTACCATATACTCGTACAAGACAATTTTTTTTGTATATCTATAAAGGATGATAACTTATCCTATTTATGTAGAATAATGTTTCTAGCATTGCTTTGTGAAATATTTATAGTTTATATTCACATAACTATTATTTAGGGAGGAAATTGCTACCGGGATATAATAATTTGTTTATAATACATTTCTAAACAAGGACACTATATTAATAAAATGTGTCTGATATACAGGTGTACCTGTATAACAATGCCTTATCTATATATCAAGATTGACTAGTATGTATCTATACCATAAAAGTAATTATTATACATGATCTATTTATTCGATATATATATATATACTTAGTTTCATGACATCTGTATGCAGTACTACATTGTTTCTTGTTGTATACCGGACACATTCTATCACATTTTTGATAGATAATATTATATGAATAACGTAAATTATGTACATATCTTATACATTATCTATTTAAGATTATTTCATTGAATTGCTCTCTATATAAGCTTCTTAACAAGGGCAAAAATCAATCATTGTAATTACTTTTTTTCATTATTACATATTTGCTTTTATCAAATAAACTGTTATTCGGTATTTTACCATCTGTATTTTCATGCAATTTTTTCAAATTTTATTCTTTTCCTTCATATGCTATAAAAGTATAATAAAATGAATTATTTATAATGAATATTTACAGCATAAACTCGAAAAGTATCTCGATTTTGTCGTAAACAAGCAGGTCAGACTGCTATCTATAAAATCAAACACCCCTTCGTCAGAAGATATTCATTATATGTATATATGTGACCGATTTATTCTCTTTAAAAGTAAGTATATATAGGCTATGCATATTAAATTAATTAATTAAAATTATTGTATTAATTAAATAAAATTTGTAGGTTTAAATATGCACTTCATTTTAAATACACTTTTAACATTCTTCCATCGGTACCTATATGGCTGTTCGTTTTTTATTCTCAATGACCACAGTATTACTGAGATTTTAGCTATAGTACAACCGCATTTCAAGTAGAATTTATCATGAGTATATAGAATTGAAAATGTTCTTGTTCTTGTTATGACAAAAACTAGGAATATATATATCTATTCTAATATGATATAGATACATAATAGGAATTTATGAAAAATTATTCTCATAAATTTTCTTTATTCTATGTAATCTTTCTGTAATTTCAAGAAGAAGAAAGTCTGTTCATTAGGTCGAAACAACAAATGTATAAGTATATTTATGTTACGGTTAAATATTAAACTATTGCTAATAATTTCTTGTCTACTTTTTTAAGCTTCTGGATAGCTCTGTTGATTACTAAGTATAGTCAACTGGATTTCAGTTGAGATATATAAGTATGTTTTTTTAATAAAATAAAAACTATGCGTATACTGCTTCTATGTGCTATTACCAACTTATTGTACAATATTTCGAGCAACAGTAATTGGTGATTAATTTGTTTAAGTTATATTTGTAAAATGTAAATATACCAACATAAATTTGAAATATTGTATTATTATTTTTCTTAACTTTTGTGTATTATTTTATTTAAATAATTTTCAGTTTAAAGTAGGTATATATATAATATTAACTTCATAAGTTAAAAAGCTAGCTATTGATTAATATTATTAGAAACACAACTGCTTTGCTAACAACTGATGGATACCCTTGTCTAAAAATAACTTTCCTGGATAAATTGTAACAGAATCGGTAACGTAGCTTTATTACAAAACACCGTTTACATCTATAGACTGTATTATGTAGTATCTAATATTAGTACAGTATTGCATCATTTTGCGCAAAACACAAAGCTATATAAACGATAGAAGGCAGGTATCAAAGTATAACTACTGTAATATTTACCTAACGAAACCTATTCTTATCAATTGAATATTTGTCTACGTCTGTGAAATACTTGAAGATTGTTTAATTATGGTTTTGAAACAGTACAAGAATTTTAACACTGGTAATACAGTGCGAGCGAGTGGAGTGAAGAAAAACCGGAGCTCTCATTTTGAAATACATACCAAAAATAATTCTTGGAACCCAGCTGACTTAGATGGACAGGGCAACGAAAAGTGAGTAATTAGTTTTAATGTTTTAGTATTCCCTGTGTATGTATTCTGCAAATATATTGCTTTTATATTATTTTTAAAGGATATAAAAAGCTTACTAATCGAATTTTAAAATGAGAAATGTTTTGAAAGAGATATTGATTGTCGTAGAAGTTTCATTTGTGCATCTATTTATTTCTTATTATAGTAGCCCATTTTAATTTTGTCAATAATACTATGTATATGTACTATGTACCATCTTTAAAACATGATTGTCTTAGTGAATATGCAGACATGATAGTAAAATGGAGTTAATCAATAGATATCGCGTACAAACATTAACGCACATTACATACTTTATTATTTCTCAAAACTATCATTACCGTGCTAAAACTCAGTTTGCTACTTTTAGTCATTTACAAAAATAAATGAATATGTTCTGTATTACAAATTTAACAAGGGAAGCATCATTCATCGCTGAAGATGGCGATTCCAATTTACATGTGAAAATTTAGCGTACGAGTCTATTTTATATCTTTATGTATAATTTACTCACAACACAGATTTGCTTCTGGGGTGTCCTACTCTACAAACAAAAGGGGACGTTGGCAGCTGCAGGAACAATGGAGCAATGATATATCCATCAACCCCACTACAGCTGACAATCCACACTTAGTTATTCTTCAGGAGAACGTCATTGTCAATCGTCAACGTGGCGTCTGTCGCCAGTTTGTCACTAATCATCCGGGAGAATCCAGGAAGAAAACTCGGCACAACAAATCCCTCATGAATGGAAAGAGTCTGATTGGAGAAGCCAATTCGATGCCAGTTGCGAGGGTAGCTGAGGATTCACTAGTCTGTGAAGAGGGGAACTCTAGTTCAAGTCGACCTCATGGCAGATCACAGAAGAAACGGGAGAAACGAAGAGGAGAGAGGCGGAACGTGGAAACTGAGACAAGCATCATATTCCACACTCCACTTCCTGAGACATCTGTTCTTGGACTTACCTCTAGTAAATGTGAGTAAATTTTATTGTGCAATCATGCAATATTGATTACTTAGCGTATTATAAATTTATCATTATATGTATATATACACAATTCAAAACTGCCATTTTTACAGGAAAACTTGGATAAAGAAATATATGTTTTTTATCCTAGTATTGGTAAAAATAGCTTTAAGAAAATAACTTTAATTATTAATTTGTAATTATTGATAGACTTTCACAAAATTTTAATAAAAATATATCAATACTATTTCGTATCTATTTAAAATTAATTTATTTAAATATACGTTTTTTATGAGACAAATATCAAATGACTGATAAAATAAATAAGTGTTGGAAGTATAAATTGAGGTGTATTTCGAATGAATTGAATCCATGATACGAGTATAATAGCTATTTCTGTATTAAACAAAGTAGTACACTTCACATATATGCTCACAAGTATAGAATATGCTCATGCGAATTGTATAAAGTTACATATTATATAAACGTTTTTTAAACATTTATAGGTAATAATAATAATACAATTATTAAATTATAATATGAAATTTTCCATGTTTAGTAATTAATGTAATACATATTATGATGTCTCATTTCAGTAAAATTTCAAAAGCGTTGCAACGGAGAACGAACAAAACGAAATTGCTCATTTCAAGATGAAGACGAATTTTATGAAGATAGAGATGCGATTATCAGTGAAGTAGAAAATGAAATTTATAAAGAAGAATTACTCAATCATTTATTTGAAGAACCTTCCCGCCAAGAAGATGATTCAAAATCAAATCTATTTTTTATTTTCCCAGTAGAAAAAAAGCGCAATTCAAAAAAGAAATATCGTAAAGCAAAAAAATGTGGAGCAGAAAGTGCTCTCGATTACAATGATTTCGTCAAAGAATCTATTGTAACACATAATGAATCAACTGTTTTTGAAGCACAAACTGAACACAGTTTAGAACTGAGAGTCGACCTCACAGATCCAATAGTAATGCTACCGAAATGCATCTTGCTGCCTCGAAGGGATATTGAACCTGAAAATCTCCAAAAATCATTTTCCGAATCGTATTTCGAGTCAGAGAGTTATCCCCGACAGTTCCTTGTAGACCTGACACCACAGGTAACCAAACATTGGAAATATACTGGTTCTCAACTGAATCTAGTAGCTGCACTAATCATTACAGAAAATATCGATAAAGCCTCCGAAGACAATAAGTACATACCTTGTGTTGCGCGATTAAATATGTGTTTGCAGGATTCTGCAACAATTGATTTGTCATGTTTAGATGATGACAATCAATACTCTTACGAAGATGTGGTGGACTGTGCAGTGAAACAAGTTTCCAAATTACCAATGTCCAAGTAAGTATCATATTTTGAAAGTTGAAATAGAAATGTTCGGTATTATAATTTGTAACTATAATTCATATTTTAGATTCGATCTGATGTCCTGTGAAAGAAAACAACAGTTCAATCACGAGGAGGACAGAATATCCACGCTTCAGGGAATTTGCACACCGTGCATTCCAAATGAGAGAGTAGATTCATCCTATGAACAAATTTCAGTTCCAATTGCACCACTTGTTCCCACAGAGCTTGTGCCTTTTGTTGATTTTAGTTGGGTCACAGTTGCTGTGTGTGGAATTTGTCTTGAACCTTTAATTGACGAAGAGTTGGAGTCAAGAAAATATTTCGAAGGTCTGTCAATGCACTTCTGTGGTCACACCTTTTGTTTTGAATGTTGGCGTCAGCATTTGATTCAGGGAATACTTTAAGTCCCTGATTTGATTATGGAAATTCGTTCAGGCCATATCGATTTGCAATGCCCCGAGCCATCTTGTAAGACTAATATCGATACAACCACATGTCTAAGTTTGGTGTCTCTACGTCTGTTTTCCCAGCACAAATCCCTTGTCACTACAGTAACATTGGAGAAAGATCAACAGATTCACTGGTGTCCTAATGTGCGATGTAATCGTCTTATTCGCTGTTTCACCACTCGAAAAACTAATTCGTCTTCAGAAATTGTACATTTGTTAACTATAAAGTGCCACTGTGGAAGTCTATTTTGCTCTCAGTGTCATGAAGATGCACATTGGCCTGTGTCGTGTGAGGCTTCGAAAAACTACCGAAAGAAGTTGGATAGCTTTGCTGAATTTACTAAGAGAGTTCCAATGGAAACTCTGAAAGGGCACTCCTGTCCTAAGTGTAGAGCTTTTATTCAGAAAACTGGTGGTTGCAATTCCATGAATTGTCGATGCGGTTGTACATTCTGTTGGTTTTGTCTACGTATATTCGATGAAAAGTCTCATCCGCCTTTTACTTGTAATACTAAAATTCAGAATAGCAAAATTTTCAAACAACTAGAAGACTTCTTCTTGAGTAATATGGACGATGCTACTCTTGTCTCTTGTCTGAAGAAAACAAATAATGGAAGACTTTTAGTTCAGTCAATGTCAATGAAGAGAATTCAAATGAAGAATTATCATGCAAAACGAAAGAACGTATTGACACTTAGTGTTTTGCTGGAAAAGGTAATTTTAACTGCTTACTGTACAGCAGACAATAATCTTGAAAAACTATGAACTGTGTTAATTTGCTATTTATTTTCAGGAATCTTCATTAATGAAACAAGAAGTCAATATTACCACTTATGCATCCATTCTCGAAGAGCATTATCGTCTTGTTCATGTCGCAGAAGCAATTTTATTAAAACTCAATGAAGTAAGTGATTTTGTTTCATTTTGTAAAATTAAAATTTATTTAAGCTTTAATACTATTGAATAATAAGGCAAGGTATTTAACTAAAATTTTATTGAATAATATAATTAAAATATTTAATGAATTTTTTTATTAACAAATGTATTTTTTCTTTATACGTAGAATTAAATTGTATTCCGACTTTAAATGTTATGCAACCAAAATATATGTACATGTATACTATGAATTATTTTTATAATTATAGAAATAAATAACAGTCACAATAATCTGCATAGACATTTCGAATTCAAAATAAATTGAACATAATTGGAAGAATAATGATTTATGCGTATAAAGCATTATATTTTTGCCGAAAATTTAATTTCTATTCTTAAACAATATTTTTTTTAAATCAAGGTATGTAAACTTTCAATAATTCCAAATTTGAAAAAAAACTTTATTATTTGAAATAATATATACATTCAATATTAACACACACACATTAGCATACCATGTATTATGTATATTATTCTACATTAACAGTTTTATTTCTGTTTCTTTAAAGCTTTATTTTATGGAGTTTTTTTTCATTAGATGAATTATTTCATCTCTTATGTAACAGTTGGGTCAATTAAATATGAATATAATTTTTTTTAATTTTTAAATAATGATTTTCGTTTTATGTAGTTTCAACGGATAATCGAGCACATTTTCGTGGCCGCCTGGGACATCCAGCCAAACAACAGACCAATCTCCTTAAGACTTCACAAGCAGGCCAACCACTACAGGAACTCCACGAACGCATCGAAATGCTCACTTCTACCTCCAACTTGCAATCGTTCGGTTACTCATACTGCAACCCTTCCAGAGAAGACGCCATTATGAATACCTTTAATTACGCCCAAACACTTGTCCAAGGATGTGCTCGCTATCTTGGAAATTACTATAGTTCTCAGGGCTTGGCCATTATTGACTGAAAACCTTTTTATATTTATCTTTTTACAAATGGCCAATCGACTAATTGGTTTTAACGATTGTGATTTGACATTCTGTATATTCAAAACAAGAGGTTAAGATTACTTTTACACATGACATATATATGTAATTATTATATTCAAGAAACTTTAACGCATTTACCCTTTTTTATATATGTAAGTTTGTATGTCTGTTTATGTAACATTTTCGAATTATACTTCAGACATTATTCTTGTTATGTGAGATGTAAAGGGTAAATAAAATATTCTGTTAAAATCTTGAACTTTAGTATATAATCTAAACGTCTTTTATCAAATTCTATTGTATATATACATGTATGTAATTTATTATAAACCATTTTAACTGTTTGCATATCAATTTATATATACAAAAATTCTGTCAATAATTCTTTTTTTTTTTTTTACAACTAAAAGTATCTCATTATAATGTTAGTCGAAAACTTTACAATTTAACATTTTAATAATTAGATTTTAAAAGATTTTAGTAAATATTAATGAAAATTATTTTAGAAAATCGTATATACTATACTAGTTAGGTACTGATATATTCATAAATCGAATTAATTTATAATATTTGTTCGAGATGTTGATAATTTTAATAACAATTTTCATTATTGTTGATAAACATTTTAATATGGATTCTGACAGCTTCAATTCCTGTATCAAAATGATTATTGTAGCTATATAAATATATAAAACACATGTTGAAATTTGATTCAGATTTAATTGTATATATTTTAGTAATATTATTTCATACATTAAAAAATTTTATATAAATTTTTTATACATAAATACTAGTTAATTGGGAAAAGGGAAAATTTAAAAAATAATTCAGGACAAAATTCAGCCCTTTATCTTTATTAAGTATCTCATTACAACATTTATATCATTTTGATCCTCATTAATTAGCTTTCTTTTATAAACCAAGTTTAGTTGTATATATTATTGTTATTATTGTGTATTTTCTTACATATAATTAATTATAATTGGAATGAAATTAGTTTTAAATAGATTTTAACATATCGGAAAGCATAACTGTCAAGTTAACAATTGCCTTTGAAATATAGTTTGTTATAGATTAACATTTATCTGCCTTCAAATAAATATATAATATTCAGAACAGTGTATATTAGTCAATTAATTGAAACAAATAACGTGTATGCTATTATAGATTTGCATTACTATTAAATTTTTAGCATTCATTTTGAAGCGGAATAAAAATATAAAAGGATGAAACTAAGCTTTTGTAACTTTTACATTTTGTGGGTCGATTTGCATAACATTTTTGAAGGAGCAAGTAAACATCTTCTACGTGAGCATAAATATCTACGAGTAGGTATATCTGTTAGTTTCATATGACAAGAATTTGAAAAATTATCATATATAGATATGTATTAAAAGAAATTTCAATTCAAAGTGCACGTTAACACGTTAAACTGACGACACTGATTCGTTTCATTAAATTCATTAATATTTATCCTTATACACCCTTTGTATTTCTGATATTATAGTATATATTATGACAGATTAAACTGATAACTGCGTTAAATTTATCAATATTTTTAATTAGGCGTCGCTAACAGTATGCAATTTACGTACACTTTTAAATCAAAGGTGGCCCATAAAAATAAGTTAATGTCTTATAAACTATAGATTACTTATAAAAAAAGGAAACAAAAACAAAATCTCAAAACACCTACATATTTAACGTTCAGTATAAATAAAATTAATCATATATACATAATATAATTTGTATAATACAATTATTCATTATAGTTTAATTAATAGTTAAACTACCACTTTAACTACCAATTGTATGAGTTCTTCTCGTTTGCTCATAATGAATAACGGGAATTTTTCGATTTTAATTGTTATCCAAAGCTCAACTCTATTCACAGCTAGACTGTTTAATTTGGGCCTCCAGTTTTGTATTTTCCAAGTCTTCTTCTGCAGAAAACCCCCTGATTGTAAATTATAGCTATAATCTACTATCTTTGAGTAAGCCTCTGACTGATTGGAGTAATGCAAAAAATAATTTTGCATTCTTTCTTATTCTGATCCATGTTCTGATCCATGTTCTGATCAATCAAGTGTTGCTTTAAAAGCATCCACATTTATTAATGTATTCAAGCCAGTAAAACAGCCATCGGTCATGGAATCGCATTTAACAACATATAGATAGAAAGTCGTTCGAAATAAAGAAGTTTTTGTTAGAACTTAAAAAAAAATAATGGTCTGGGACAAAACAACTTCGCAATAAGAGGACATATGTAGATGACAAATCCATTTTCACTGCTCTAATAAAATTTCTGCTTAAACTAAAGCATCTCTACAGTTGCATTTTGAAACTGCCTCTCGCAACGCACTGTACAACATATCTATCTCACCAAATTAAAATAAATTCAGGACCAATTAATCACTCATGAGTGTCAGCAGGCTAAATATTTGTCTTTTGGTAGATGAATCAACAGATATTAATAAAATAGAGCAAGTATATCATCAATATGTCTACGTATATGTGGAGTCGAAATTTGAAGTTCATGAATAATTCGTACAATTGGTTTGCACTAGAACAATAGGTAACAGGGGGAAGCCAAAGCAGAAATAATTTAAATATCTATTGAAAAATTGAATAAGATATTATGATGGAACGGGAAATATGAGTAGCCATACTCGAAGAGTGCAGGCGAGAATTCAGAATAATTATCTCACTGTTATTTATATTCATTACAAAAGTTGCAACCAAAACCTTGCACTTTCACAGTTGACAAGTGTTTTTCATTAGAAATATATGTAGACTGATATTGAAGAGATACAAGGCTTCATAATTGCATCTCCGAATTAATTTTTTTTTATGGCAACCACGACTCCACTTCACTAGTACGTCTATTCTGTACAACACCATGGTCTCAACGTACAGTTAAAATTTTAATTGTTTCTTAAATTGATTTAACTAAATGTATAGTACATTAGGGAACTTGATCAATGCCGGCAGTGGTGCCTTCTCGATAGCAGGCCCACGTGTTTGGAACAATTTGACGCACGACATTCAAAACACAAAAGACTTTTCTCTCTTCAAACGCAAACTAAAAAAACATTCCTCTTTCCTTCTTAATTTGATTACTTGCAACAAAATTGAGATATATTTGAGATTTTTGTTACCTATATTTAATGTATGATACATTTATTATATATTGTAAGGTGAACACTTTGAATACTATTGTAGATTTGCGTATAAATATATTATTATTATTGAGCTCTAACAATGATGCAAAAACACCTAGTAAAGCAGTCTATTTCTTGATAACAATTGAGAGTTTCGAATTTGTTGTTACCGTGCATATTGCGCTGAATATTCTCAACAACACATGTCAATTTCTTCAGAAAAAAGCTACTGCGATATTATAAAAGCACCACAACAAACTCAGCCCATTTTTAGCCTGTTGAAAACAAAGCGAGACAATTATGAATTTTTCACAAGCATATATTGGAACAATCAATGTTATTTGCCAGAGAATATAACATTAATCTGTCTGTTCCTAGAAAAAATATATATAGTTTTATGTGCTATCATTCAAATGGACTTGCAGAAATTCCTATTCAAT
Source organism: Invenusta paracnida (assembly GCA_036023295.1). Classification (NCBI taxonomy): domain Eukaryota; kingdom Metazoa; phylum Platyhelminthes; order Proseriata; family Coelogynoporidae; genus Invenusta; species Invenusta paracnida. Next base: position 536 of record JAYRBW010012398.1, on the reverse strand, counting down.
ATTAGATGATAACTGTTGTTTTCCTTTTATTAACTATATTGTGAGCTAGTTGAAGGAATGTCTCCGATGCCTCGCCTAAAAGTCCAGTATCGCTACCAAATTTCATTGATGAAATTTGACATTTCATAAAAAAGCATATTTAAATTGTGTGTCATCTGTGATAATGTTAGATGAAGAAGGAAGACGGCTACCTCACATTGTTCCCTGAAAGTATCTTCCAGTGCCGTAACTAGCATTAGGCATTTGAGGCACGTCCCTCCAATGCCCCACCTTCAGAATTATTTGAAAACATGGGTATTTAAAAAATATTAAATAAAATGGTGCCCTTTTCAAATGATGCCTCCACCCTTTGAAAATCCTGGTTACGACACTGTCTTCCTTGAAAGATATGATCAGTGAGAGTTATAGATTTTTCCAAAGATATTATATTATTAACAAGATAGGTAACTCTTAAAAATCGTAGACGTCATAACTTTTTCTTATACTACTCTTTTTGACTTAAAAGTAGCAAGTAGTATTAATATAGTAATTCATTA
>JAYRBW010012387.1:0-13221 GCA_036023295.1 Invenusta paracnida | reverse complement strand
TAGAAATCAATAGAAATCATAAATTAGATAGTCAAGCTTTATTAAGGCAATATTAGAAATCAATAGCTTGACTATAATCCATGTTGAAGGATTTTGCGGTCATAAAAATTCTATATATCTTCGGCTGCTAACGCAGCCTCAAATATAAATTTTTTATGACCTTAAAATCCTTCAACATTACTATTATGATACATATTTATAAAGGCTAAACAATTATATTATTTTCAAAATGCATTTTTCTAATCTATAATAATCAGTAAGGTATTTTAAAAAAATGCATCAATTCATTAAATGTTTTATTGATTAAAAAATGTTTGTATTCTACCCGTGATTCCAATTATTTTACTGTGGAACTATAAAAGAAACATTAATAAGTACTATATTTAGCACATTATGTGTTGCTATCGCCATCTCCAGAAGCATTTAAGATGGTAAAAGTGTTAATGAATCCTTCTTAATATTCTGAAACTAAAATAACATGAAAACGTTTAACCTAATAGGTACTAAATATAAGCATAAACAAACAATGCTACATTTAAGCTACAATAGAATTCTCTTTCCAGGTACATATGCACGTGAGACATAAAAGTATGAATATAGTTTTCGTCTTATTGATGACAAATTTAGAAAACTGCCTAATTAGTTGAGGCATTTAGTGTTGTCGAAAGAAAGTAATTAATCTGATGATCACTATACGTATACATAACATATATTGTAATGTATACCTATGTATTTAGATAAAATAAAACTTCTCCTCCTCATAAATAGCAGATAGATGATTTTTGTAGTTTCATTTTAGAGAAATAACACAATATATATATATATATATATATATATGTAGATATGCACTAAAAGTAACTGAGTTCTAGTAATGCATTATACCTACGATAAAAATATCACTGACAAAATATAATATTTTTAAACAAACGTCATTTCTTATATGGAAGTGGTTAAAAGTCATTAACAACAATATTTTTTTCCTGCAGTTAGTAAAACTATAACGACATATAAATTCAATAATAAAATATATATTACAAAAACATTTAATCAAATTGTTTTGTTGATCTACTTCTTAAATTATACTAACTAAAATGAAGCACCAATAGTCTGCTGTAGACAATACGAAAGCAAATTCAGTAGAGCAATATTTATATAAATAGAGTCTTAAAAAACAAATGTTATATTAAAAGTCATAAAACAGAATTCCAATTTATAAATACAATAGACATCATTATATCCACGTTTTGTAGGAAAATAATATCTCTTCCTCTCTCCAAAAAACAGATAATATCATGACATCTTATTATGTGCTTAGATGTCAGCAACACATATATATATATATATATATTGTAAGGTATTTCACATTAATTATACAACGTGTCTTTAAATTGTGTACATACTATACGTCATAAAAGCCAACGAAGACATCACGTAGAATAGAGAATATGTGTATATTTCAAGCAACTATACAACCACACCGTAAAGAACACCCCTCTTATGAAACATTTTAAACTAGTTTTTATTTCTTTTTATAATACTGTAATAGTATTTCTCACTTATTCTATATTATATATATATATACATATCTTATTATGACGACATTATTACATAAAGTAACAAATAACGTGTTGTAATCTGTTTTATGATTGAATAACATAGTTTCAATTACAATATATAATATATATGTTAACAGTGGGATTATTTAAGGTCAAATTTAACAAATAAATAAAAAATTATATTCATTTTAATTATTTTCCTATTTCATCATAAACGGTTGCAAATAGAGATCTGACAAAACAACCATTCATAGTCGGTGAAGACTTCGAGAAGATTTCCACGTGTCAAGGTCATCGGATATTATAGTGTCGCGTTATTTAATTATATTACATACAATTAATTCATTGTAATATGCTTCACTTTGGATGCGTTATCGCTGATGAAAACCCTCAAAACGCGACTAGCATTGTTTTTTATTAAATTTATTATCACGATGACAATAAAACTTTGTATTTTTTATTGTCAAGCAAAGCTGGGCTTTTAATTTAATTGGACCGGTGCATAATTAATACCTACGTATACTGCCTTCGATATCTGTATCACGAATAAGTTGGGAACAAGTGACTCACCGAGTGCCAGGAGATTGGAAGTAAGCTTCCTTGAGTCTCGCGGTGACCTGGGTGATGTTGCTGCCCTTGTTTTCAATAGATTCGTGTCGAATCTTCCAGCTTATGCCCCAGTGGAGAACCACCTGGCCAAACTCAACGTAGGTCTTGGTGGGAATAGTGGCTCTGTAAGAAGATGGTCGAAATAATGTAAACATATGTAAATAATTTATGTTATTTGACAAAATGAAAAGCAAACAATAAGCACTAGTCAGGAATCATTCCAATTTGAAGCTTATAATTACAGAACAGACGAGTAGAACAATGAGCAGGTACATCAGTACAACTACGCAACCAGGTAGAGATAAACATTGCAGGCAAGGTGTACAGAAACGCTGCAAACTTGGAAAAACAATACAGACACATGCGAATATGAGTTGCTTACGCTAAACTTCGTATTACAAATTAATTTGTGAGCAAGCGGCTATTACAATTTAAAATTACGTTTTCGGTACAAAGTTTGAAGTCATTCCGTACTTCTGTAAGGCCTAAAAAATTATTATTATTACACAAATTTACCAAAAATTGCTCACAATCGTTACTAATTTCAGTGAATGCATATTGTAGAGTGAAATGATCACCAAATCAATAATATGGTATGAATTTTGAGGTTAAACATATATACTTAAGTACGTCAACAACAGCTTGAATAATCTAAAAAATAAAGTATAAACTAGGAAATACGCATATAATAAAATAGGGAATAGTAAAAGAAGGAGTCATAATAGAAATTACATTACATGGATAAAATATAACAGAACAGCCAATGTGGCAGGAATATTTTTATGGCAGGAACACATTCTCTTATCTTGAGTTTCATTCGCAGTAGTATGTAAATGAAGTAATGATAATATTTAAAATAATTAATTTCACAAACCAATATTATGAAATAGACATTTCTTTATGGTATGATTTCACACAATTTCAAATAATATTATGTAATTTGAAGCAAATATGGCAAACAATCAATCTTTATAAAGTACAACAAGTATCTACAAAAGGATCCTCTTTACCTGAGTGTGAACTCGACTATATTTGAACCCCTCTTGAGTCGAACGGGAACAGCAAATCTCTCTCCCGTCTTCAAACTCCTCTTTGGAATCTCCAACAGAAGGCTCCGTCCAATTTCCCTCGTTTCACTTCTCACGGGTGGCAATAAACGCGGTGACTCGAGCGGATGGAAATCCTCCGTGCGAAACTGATGCGGCTGACAGGGGTGACTGAACTGACCCTTCCCTCCGCCGACGCCACTCTTCTTGTTTCCAGAAGGTGATGACTTCCCGGAGGCCTTCTCTGGAGCACTAGGCCGCGGGTAGATAAGATACCCCGTCCGGATAGCGGCTCCCGGCAGACCCCAGAGGGCGGGACTCAGTTTAGCCACCGTGTGACACACAGGATCATGACTCGAGTCGGGGAAGACTTCACAGAAGGTTCGTTGGCTCGCAATTGCTGTTACGGTTGAGAACACGCAACAATAACTGGAAGTGGAAGACGAGGCGGAATGTCCCGCTTGCCTTTGCGGGCCTCTTTTGGGTCCCGAAGAGGCGTAGGAGACGTGGCAGAGGTAATGCAGATTTGGGTCGTCCTGACTGAGCTGTGTGCTGACGAGATGCGCCGAGGGTTCCACAGCAAGTTCCCCTGACTTGTTGAAGGCAACATTCAGAGGAATCTGCTTCTGAAGAGGCCCGAAAGAGACGTCAATATTTGGTTGGCTGGCTGGTTGACGGAGCATGATTTCCTGTTTGTAAATACCATTGTCGGCGACCATTGATCGGACCAAGAATCCAGCCTCGGGGGGGTTGAAGGAAAGTTTTGGGACATTCCCACTTGCTGCTGGTGAATGAAAGGATTAAAATATAAATATAACTGCGTAAGAAGGAGTAAACCAATGCTTCTGACTGATATACATTAAATTGAATAGAAAATAGCTATAGATATTTTTAGTCAAGTGTTTTATGTGATAACATTTAAGAAATAGTTAATGTTCCTACTATAAATATAAACCTTACAAATAATCATTTAATTATTACTTTAAATCGTTTGAATCGATTGAGAAATGCTTATCATAACAATGCAAGCCCAAAACCTAGTTATTATCAAATATACCTTGATAACAAATTGTTGTTGTTTTCTTATGGAGTCGTTTTATTTTTTCACTTAAATACTGGATAAATGATTAGTATTTCTATCATGATTATCGATTTCGCAAATTAAAACTCAAATAATATATCACTAAAATTATAAGTATATTCATTGCAGTGGTTTAAAAACTAACAAGACAAGCTTTATAAAGATACATAATAGATTATTACTGATAATATAAATCATGAAACAAGTGGATCATTTAACAAGATTAACAATAACAAGCATTATATTTTTATTTATTATAATCTATGATACCAAATATATTATAAAAATGTTGTAATCTGCTTAGTAAAATATTCCCAAATAAGGTATTATGTAAAATATCTATTACACAATTAAAAATTGAATAAAACATGAAAATCAAACATAGTTATTAAAATCTACCAATTTCTATTTCATATGAAAAAAATAACGATTTTGTAAGACCTATAATTATAACCAATTAAAATGCACTATAATATCAACAAATACATTTTCAAACTTAATTTTTATATTTAATATGAGTTATGATTAAAGTAAAGATTTTATATCTAACATATAATGTAAATACTCAAAGACTTAGAATTTAAGAACCATAGATTTTAATTGATGTATCATATATATTAAAAGTGTATTTTAATATTTACATTATAAATAATAAACAAAATTTTAGTAAAATAAACTTTTAATTTCAGAAGATAAATATAATTTTATGGTAAATTTAAGTGGTCTAATTGACAAAAGATTATATCTTAACCATTAATATTTATACATAAAATTATATTGAATCAACATTATTAATAATATTTTCAATAATGGAGAAATATTTCCAAATCTGATAAAGACTTAGTCATAATTTTTTATATATCAAGTCACACAATAAGTATAATTTATAACTGAATGTCTTTCAAAAGACAAACACTAGAGTGTAGACTGGATAGGAAGTATATATATATTATACTTAATAAATAAAACTAGAAACATTTTGTTTTTACAAAAACATGCAAGCAAATTGTTCAAATGTTAACAAGCCAATATCATGTTTCTAAAATATTTTTAATTTATAAGAATGTAGTATTTTACATTCATATATAATAATAAATAGTACTATAATAAAACTGTAACATAAAAGAATTTAAAATACTACCAAACAAATATATCATTTGTTCTCAATAATTGACCTAATTTTAAGAAACTTATATAACCAATATTTAATCATAATTATCTAGTTTTTAACTTGTTTCATTCTTCATATCTACTTAGTTAAATTATGGTATAATTATTTATAAAAAATAATCATGAAAACTGTTAAGATAAGTTGGCACTTAAGAAGTCTGATGATGATTATCTCAACATTATCTATTGATTTATTTATTTATGGTTTTTAGCTTCAAAGAACATCTAAAATTTTTGTTAAATTATCTTTAAAACATATAAACCAAATTTTATAAAAGCTAATAATCAAATATATTTTTTTTTATTTCTAAAATTAATGTTATTTCTGATTAGTATGAGTCACTTTTATCATATATATTTATTATATTAAAATATATTATAGCTTTTCAATATTTGTGTAACAATTTTTAAATATTTAATTAATAAAATAAGTGACCAATTATGTCCGAAATCAGTAAAATATATTATTATTTAGCATTACCTAATATTTTTTTTATGTAGCTGACTATATAAAGTATTAATTATAGTAAATATACATTATTATTAGGTAATAGACCTAATTAAATATAATAATTCAAAGTAAAGTATATCAATGCAATTAGATTTAACAGGAGATTTTATGTAAAGATTGTAAACTCATGTAAATATAAATAAATATTTATAATTTGTTATTATTAAATATTAATTGTTTTTCTATATATAAATGTTTATATTAATAGTCATGAAGCTAAAAATTAATAATCAATGATAAATAATTTTATGTAGTAACAAAATAATTAGAACTTAAAAATATATTAGATATTAGATTGTTAGGATCAATCTTGAATTTTGTTTATTATATTTTATTTTATTTTATAATTATATATTTTGTATTATTTAAATATTATATATATATAAATATAAAAACTAAAATGATTATATTTTGATAATATAAAATTATTATTATTATTATATATAAGAATATAAGTATAGTATAGATATTTAAAACCTTTAGTTTTATATAGATAGCTATTATTTATTTATAATTCTATAGTCTTGACAATTAGACATTTTTAAATATTAAAAATATAGTTTATTATAAAAAATAAATTTATAAATATGATTAAAACTGTTTATCACAATTGATAGTGGCAATTTCAATGGAACTTCCTGCCTAATCAGAAAAAAAATTATATAACTCTAGGGGCAAAAAAGTTAAATTTTTTAACTTGCCTAATCAGACAAAAAAATATATTATAATAGAACTCTATAGGCAAAAAAGTTAAATTTACTTTATGTATAGCTTTTTATGGCACTTTAATCAGTTTTAAAATAGATATTGAAAATAAAGTATATATCAATTGAAATATAATGTGAAATTTTAGTATCATTTAATTAATTTTTTCTCTTTTTTTATATTCTTGTTTTAAATAATTTAATTTTTTAGTTCAATTATTTTAAATAGTTAAGTTTATTTTTGAAATATCATGTAATATAAATGAAATATTATAGTTTTTATTTATGATTTTTAGTAATATAATAGGTAGGTTGTATATGACTATATAATATATAGGTTTATAAAATAGACAGGAAGTTACATATATTATAATATTAACTACCATAACTATTTATATGTATGTAAAAGATATATAGCATATGTCATATGAGATTATATGATCAATGATATAAATATTATGTCTCAATCTTAATTTAATTGTAGATAAATTCTCAGACACAAAATATGACATTTTCATTATTAATTAGAATAAATAAGGGTTCTTTTTATTATTTATCTGAACATTATTTTTCAATATCCAGTAACTCTTATATTACATTCTATAAAGGTAGAGACTGCCAGTAGGCGGTCTCCAGTTATTTCTCATATATCACAAATGAATTGAGTCAACAACCACATCCCACAAAATTCAGCAAACCTTATTAAATTTATTAAAATAAGGTGTCCAATAAATAACAAAAAAGAATCGGAATAAGTGACTAATACAAAAGGCTACTAGTTACTAAATACATGAAACACTTTCAATACAGTAATCATAAAAAATATTATTATTGTCATAAAAATAAAAGTATACTCAGTTACTGCTACTTACTGTTAAATATTTGAATAAAAAATCCATTCAGCAGTAAGAATATATATGCAATATTCATAATTTATTGCATATTTAAGCAATCCAATAGAATCTCTATGTTTAAAAGTAATAATTTTTCACTAAATTGCACTGCGGACGAAGTTATCATTAAATTATTAAATAGTCCGCTTAAAAAGCACAAATAAAATCAAATAACAAATAACATATTAAAACACAGCTTCTAACTTTCAAGATAAATTCGAATTCTTTAATTATAAAATATTTATTATAACAAAACTAATTGTAAAATTAGAGAAAATTCATCTTTGGTGGTATCTAAAATACATAAATTTTTAATTAATTAGTTACAATTTATATTAATTTCTGTTTTATTGTTATCTGCAGTGCGTATAAATGAATATTGTGATTATATTTATATAAAATTATTAATTTATTTACATATATTTTGATACATGAAATGGAAATTGAGAAATTAAATCCTATTTTCTGTTCTAATAAATGTATTTCTTTCATTTAAATTGTTTAAGGTAAAGGTACCTGTAAAACACGTATTGTTATATTAATGATTTATAAACAGTTATCAATAATTGATGCTCAAGTGTACACTCAATTAATTATTTCACTCATAACATAGTTATATTATTATTACAAATATGACAATATTTGTGTCTATATGTACTCTATTTTTAATTCAATTTGTTTTGCATAATATTTTCCATTTAATGTTTCGTTATTAATAGATTACACACAAATACATAGGTATCTATATAAATATTTTATTAGCTATATACTATAGTTAAACAGTCGTTTTTATTTTGATATCAAATTCATTTTTTTATATTTATTTATTCAAAGAAATTAATTTTTTTGCTAATAAGTAATATATATTATTAACATTCTGTTTTACTATAAAATAGATACATTTTAATTTTATAATCCCATAAGTGGTTAAGTCTGACTCATAGAGCAAAGAAACTTTTTTTACTCTATTGTCTGCCTAATGTGTAATTTTATTTTCCCTTTAAATCTGTGCTGTAATTTTAAACATATTTTAAAGTAATACCATATACTTTTATTGATTATTGTATTGAAGGAAATCTGTGAGTAACGCTGTTATACTGTTTTAATGAAAACAATGAAAACAATGAAAACAAAAGATAACTATTACACAAACATATCAATGAATAAGACAGACGAAAAAAGGTTAATTATATTTAGATGATGCAGTAGGCTGCACCAGAAACAAGAGTGTAAGGGAGAGTTTAAATGAGAGATTTATAATTAGTCATTATTTTAGGGAGAATAATATAAGGCTTTTTTGACTGCAGCTAATAAATCAGGCTAAATAGATTTCATAAACAATCTAATTCTTGGTATAAGCATAATCACCAAGCGTTAAATAAAGTCAAACTTCTATATAGGTTTCTAGATACTTTTTAAAGGGGGTTAATTTCAAGAAAACAGTGTTTATTCCTTTTCTTATTTTTGTTTTTTGTTTCGTAAGCATTTTGAATCGTATAAAAAGACAAAACCTAGAATACTATGGACACATTTGCACGAAAAATTATCACAATATTGATAATCAGATTATGATAGGAATGGTTAAAGACCATTGAAAACGTGGAAGACCATGAGATGAATTAACGGAGTCACGAAATTATCAAGAATAGCAGCAAGTACAGCAAAACATCAAGCACAGAATCGAATGGAATAGCGAATATACATCATTGAGATAACCAAGCGTTGCCCCGAACCATAACGGACTATAGGCGATTCATTGAAATTAACGCTTTATCGGACAATACATTTTCTGCGTAATATTTATCTTTTAGGAATAATCGCTGGAATTGAAAGCAGTGAAAGCAGTACGTCAGTCTTACTTAACAATATGTTACAAATAAAGGTTCAGAGTAAAAACGAAAAAAAAATTACACAATAGACAGACAACCATATGAGATTGAAATGTATCTATTTCAATATAAAGTAGAACATATATTTTGATACTGCAAGATATTTTAGGTCTATTTTTAAAAATATGTTAACACACAAAAATCAACAAAATTGGATATAACTGATATTTTTACGGAAATCAATATTTCTTCTGGAAATCAATTACAATAACGATGTCAAGTTTCTAAAAATATTTGCACTAATACACGTTTTTCGTATAATTTCAAAATTATTATTTACGTGGCAAGCATTGCATTGAATATAGTAATATTTTACAAAAAAATAATTGATAGCAATTTAAAAACAACAGCATCACAAAAAGATAGCCAAGAAACGAGCTTCTTAAAAGCAAAAATTTAAATTGCTAATGATGATATATAGTACAACCCATTAATAGAATAATAATAATTATTATTAGAGCCATTATTATTATTATTATTATTAGAGTAATTATAATTATTACCAATGTATAAATTCTGAATGGTACATTCATTCAATGAAAAATTGATATAATAGCAGCTCAGTTTAATAGGCATTTTTTACCAATTTCTTCACTGAGTGTAATATCAATAATATGGATCAATAATCCACGAGTTAATTGAAATATTCTAATTTGTCGAATTTCTAAATTCCGATATGATATCATCAAAGACAAATTTGGTTAATGATTTTTTATTGTAATGAAATCTTCAGCTTGAATTAAAATATTTGCTCTACCCTCCGTTTAGCAATATTTTTCGTGAGAAATACATAGTTTTGTATCTATATTTTGCTTAACGATTCTTGATTATTAAATTTTTATTAAAATTATTACAATTTTTGCTATTAAATTTGTAAGTTTATAAATGTTCTTATTTTCTGAGCACAATTAAAACAAGCAAACTCTTAGTTTTATATTGTATGTAGTTGTTTATATTACAAAGCTGTATTCGCGAAACCACCAATGAAGTAAAACCAAACAAAAACAAATTTAATTAAATCAATCTAAAAAAGTGTAGCACTTTAACTATATGTTTTGTTTCATACACTTTAATTTGTAATAAAATGAAAAATTTACTAGAAATCAATTATAAAACCAATTGATTTAAGAGAGAGACTAGAAAATGATTTAACAATCATTATTTTAATTATCGATTATGCTATTACATATTATCATTAATATTATTAAATTGTACAATATTAAACAATCAAACGCATATCATTCTTGACAAAATTTCCAACAATCGGAATATTTATTAAAGAGAATTTAATTAAATCGAATTTATATCGTGTATTTGCACAATTTGTTCTACCATTTATCACACCTGACTAAGCTACTAATATGCTAATACTGTAATAAACAAACTTGGAGTTAAGCAAAAGCTTAATGATATCGTGTTTAAAAAACTTAACAACTTCAACTTTGGGCTATTAAAAACAATACCACACCAAATTTCAGATAGTATTTTTAAACCATACTCACTCTGCAGTGATATATTATTTACTTTCTAAGCAATTCAGCGGTGGAAAATGTCGGACGAACATCAGGACGTTTTTCTAACCGTAATAGCTGATCTAACAGATGAGGGAATTACAGGAACTGTTAGGCTCAAAATGTCAGACGCCAGGACTTTGGAGAAGGTCATAGAAAAGTTTTGCCGTCATTTGAACATCCCTGGAAACCTGAATCTTCAAATAAGGGGCGAAGATGGCACTGAACTTAATTTGAAAAATACCCTACTTCAAGAAAATCTGGTGGGCGAAGCAAACTTGTATGTCTTTAATAAAGGTAAGACAAGTTTCTAATACAATTTTCACTTTTACATAAACCGCCGATAATGATAGTATTCATGATATAGGTACTATACAAGAATATTTCCTTCAATTTTTTTCTAGAAATTGGCATGATTAGCTCAATTACAAAGAAACTTTACTCAAAATTCTATTAATATACTATAAAAATTGCCCTTTAATTTATCCAATTATAAAAAAATCACTAATTTAACACTGAGTGAGTTTTATTTATCCTCATTAAGTTTATTTCATACTTTATTGTATTGAGCTACTCAAAGAGAAATACATGAATTTCGAAATCCCTTAATCCTCTATTAATTGTTCATCAATTAAAAAATAAAAATAAAGTACTTTAAATAAGACAATCACATTACTTAATTAATAATTACAATAATTGTTTAATAATTATGTATCGATTAGTAACATTTTAAGCATATTTTAGTTTAAGGTAAATTTTTCAATTATTTTATGAAGAACTTTGGAGAATAAATTAGTTGTCTTTTACTTTACGTAAATAGTAAATATTATGTTATTATTTTCGAATCTTATTTATCTTTGTTTTAAATTTTTTTAATTAAAACAAAATTGACTCTTTCAAATGAACTCTTAGGACACTACTCTAGCAACTATTGAAATTTGATAGTTTCGTCAGTAATAAGTTGAGAATACTTCAATAATGAATTGGTATTATCATCTTCTTAAATATGAATTGAATAAATTGTTCACTAGAATATACAATTTATGAAAAAAGGGATCTATGTATATATCAATCGACTACATTAAAAATATATTATAGCCTAAAAACTTAAATACACCCATTCTCATAATACAGGGTACGAATAAAGATAAAATATCTTTCTCGATAAAAAAGTCAAGATTGTTATAATTCATGCCGAAAAATACAACACTGTTCAGCTAGAAGAGATCAACTAACTAATTGTAAAGTAAACTATTTGTAATCATAACATTAAGGCTTTCTGTTTGAAATAAAATATTGACAAAATCGAAAATATAAAATACGATGAGATATGATGCCACACATCTCAACTGGTGTTAGTGTTTTCTCTTTTGGTATTTATTCGTACTAAATATTGCTTCCGTCAAGTCATAAACAGACGACTGTCTTAAATGCTGTTCAGAATGTAGCATACGTACGCATTAACATTTGAAACATATTTTAATGTTTCAAGGTCTATAGCCATTCATCTGACAGCATTCTTTTGAGACTATTACCATTACATCGATCAAGCACATCTATATTTAGGTATCAAATATACATCTCTATCGTCTCTATAAAACACTCCTGTCGAAACAAATTAATAGAGCAGACTGTTGATTAAAGAAAAAGGAATACATAATAATTCTTGTGGAAAAGGCAGATTATATTGGACAAGTGTGCGTTCTACAATTGTCTAGACTAATGCGTGGCAGGTGTGACTGAAATAGGTTCCTCATACTGTAGTCAAACAAAATATGAAGTATTACTTTAATTTGCAAAGTGTCGTTGCTAATACGAATGGCAGTTTGTCGTACATATTTTATAAGCAATAAATTACATGTGGAGTAATTTGGCGTTTAATATGTATTTAACAATATTCTTCATTGTTGTATATTATTATATGTATGCAATTATAACCGTGAGTTTAACTGACAATAAGACAATATTTCTTTTTAAAAATATCACAATTTCTTTGATCGAATAATTTGCAATGATCATGCTTAAAAATGAAATATATGGATTTGATTAGACAAATTTTGAATAAATTAAATAAAAGAAATATGAATATATATTATAGATAGAATAGATTAGCTTAGCTTAGTTTAGATTAGATTAGATTAGATTAGATTAGATTACATTACATTACATTACTATATGTTTCTATGAACAAGCCAAATAGCAGGTTTATTATTCAAGCGTATATTTTATTATGATAATATTTTATCACATT
>JAYRBW010012376.1:0-13221 GCA_036023295.1 Invenusta paracnida | reverse complement strand
GATAGATTCTGGATTAAATGATGCCTGTTATGATAGATTCTGGATTAAATGATGCCTGTTATGATAGATTCTGGATTAAATGATGCCTGTTATGATAGATTCTGGATTAAATGATGCCTGTTATGATAGATTCTGGATTAAATGATGCCTGTTATGATAGATTCTGGATTAAATGATGCCTGTTATGATAGATTCTGGATTGTATGATGCCTATTATGATAGATGGGCACTCAATCTCTAAAGATTGCTCCCATTGACGGTAATGAAACAGGACCCAGTATTTTAGCAGATAGATGGTGTGCGATCAACATTCTCGAACAATTTGTACTATAGGCATTTTGAAAATACATTATAACTATTATATGTATGTTAGGTTTATTTTCAAATTCATGCATTTGTTTGACATTTAAACCACTTAATACGTTACTGATTGTTTTGACAAATCAATCGCAGACTATAAGAGTCGTGTTCCAATGATCACACTTGATCTTTATTTTAACGTGTATGAAGACCTATTTTATATTGGTTATTCTAGAATGGCTTTCACATCAATTAAATGAAGAAAACTGAACTGGTATGCAACTTTTTTGTAAAACATGAGACGAAAATTCTTCAGGATCGTTTTGAGCAATTACTAGTTTTCCGATCTCCTTTTCTTTAAATATCATTTGTCGTTTAGTGAAACCCACACACATCATGTAACACATTTTTTCAGTTTTAAGATTGTTTATGATAGCATTTTGAAGACTATTGCTAGAAGTTGATTACATAAAAAGCAAATATTCCAATATATAATCAACGACACAAATAGGAACAGCATTGCTGAACACGCCGCAGTATGATGGAGTATTATAATTGGACATACTATGATATATACCACTCTTCTCTATCAAAGAGGAATTTGTATAGATGTCATTTAAAAACATGTATAAGTCATGCTGAAAAGTACAAATGACACTACATGTGCAACAAACCATATGCCGTAACATACCAAATTAGGATTTTCCGTATAGTAAGTATTATTATATTATTTGACTGATAACATTTACAAAATAATAAACAATGCAAAAGCCATTCCTGTGTATGATATATTTGTACAATAATAGGACAGTACACACAGAAAATAAACCACAATTCTGCATCTTTTATATATTCCGTCACAAACCTTGACTAATGTTAAGTAATTATACAAAATATGTAATCTGTCGTCCATTCTTTTGTACACAAAATACGCTCCAGTGCAAACATATTATTACCCTCCTCCACAGCCTTCCATTAAATCGGAGATTTAAAAAAATGTCCACCGTGAAACAATGGAATAAGACACTAAACTCTAAAAAGAGGAACGTAACATATTGGTAGAACAGAACAGTGTGCATCAATGCAATTACTCAGCCAGATACAAACAGGTAAGGCGTACAGAAATGCTGCAATCAATACAATAAATCAATATTGAATATGAGTTGCTTAGACTGAACTTTAAATTGTCATGCAAACGGTTAGATATTTTAAAATACAGTTTTCTATAATGTATAATTTGAAATCTTCCCTAGCGTCTGTACAAATCAATTGTATAATTCATTAAATACTTCGTTTGTAACATCTGTTCTAATAATGAAGGCTTAAGCTTATTTCAATTATAGAACTTATAATTTAGGGTGTGGGGTAATTTTTTTGCACACTAGCGTAAGCATGCATGTTGTGATTTTTTACACTGAGCAAATGTGGAAATCGGTCTTGCATGACCCTTCATGAAATTCATAATACATTGAAAGAAATTTGTTATCCTGTAATCAGCCTTCATGTCGCACGTATACATCTTATGTTGTCTGAAGTCCATGTATAGTTTTATATAAATATTTCATGTCACAAATCAACAGCATTACTCAGACTTACAAGAACTGTTGTAACTTTAAATACGTTTATGATACTATACTATGTCAAATCGATTGTTGTAATGCATACTTATTTTATGATATAATGTCCAAATTTAGCCAATTTTATTTCGTAAATTGTATTAATTTGCCCAAGATAATTTGTTGATGTATTTAATGCTAACGTGTTTTATGAATAAATGTCTATTAGTTGTATGAATTGTACACATTCGATTCATTAACACATTTTAGTACAATATATGTAGCGGGGATATGTCCAAATTAATGTGCAATATCATATGCACTGAGCTGGATGTCAAATATGCATTAATAAGTGACATAATAATGAATTAGCACAATCTTTCTTAGAATATTTCGAATAACACGTTATGATAAGCAAATCATAATAGAAATATGGCGTGTTGCATTCCACAATAAAGACATCGAGATTTTATAATAATTTATAGTAAGTCATCATTTAATTTTGATAGCATATTAATAATAATTGTTGTATTGCCTTGCTCTTAGGTTTTTCTCGTGTGCGAATTAAATTAATTATGTGATAAATACATTTTTTTAAATCAGCGCTTAAACTGGTAATTATTCGATCCATTTTTGTCTAAAGTTTTCTATATTTGTTACGTTGTGAATAATACTTTATATATTTTTATTTTTGGTCCTAACCAAATATTCATTTTCATACGTTGATAAAAATAAATATTCCCCTTATATATCTACGTCCATTGTTTATACAGAAAATGAATAATTATATTTTGATGTAAATATAGTCGCTGAAGTAAATAAATATCACACTTTTGGGGATGTGTTAATGTCGATAATTATTCCATTTTATTTTCTAATTTCTATTATTATACAACGAAATTTAGTGTTGACATTACCAGAACATTTTGAGCAAAATAATAAGCAACACATTTCTGTAAAAATTAATCTTAATCATATCTTTTAAGAATAATTGTTCGTCAAATGAAGCGAAGGTATTTATAAATGTATGTTTTACACTTATGAAATAAGAATCATTATTTCACTTCATACCCACTTCTTAGAGATTATATTTGACGAAAAATGGTATTGATTTATTTCTATCAAACGCTGCCTAGTATTGGAACTTTAACTAGATTTATTACATTTTAATTAAACAATTAACGAAAAATATATTCCAATTGATGCGTATATATTAGAAAAGTTAATCAATATTCATTTTAATAATGACGCATATTACACCTTACAGAATAAATATAAAAAACTGTATATGTAAATGTCACAAGAATTCCAAAAACTGAATCAACAGATTAATAGTTCAATGATTTTCATTGAAATTAATCAATCATCCGAAACAAAACAGAAACCAAATTTTACAGTGCTCATTTTCTCTATATTACACTACTGTTATGTGTGTATTAGTGTGTACTAATTTTGTTAAGTTAAAATATAAAATTTACACTTATGATATATGTTATTACCTAAGATGTTATTAAATGAAATAAATAATAACTAATTGTTTGTGATATTATAAAAAATATATTTAAAACTATTTAAATAATGTCAATCTACTATCGCGCTAATGAAAATTCTCGAAAGAATCTTGTTTTTCAGATTGCCAATTAATTTCGATAAAGAAAAACAAAGATAAAACTGCGAGATAACGTATCACAGTCGGCGGCCAGAATCGCAGCTTCTGGTCGAGCTAGTTATGTCACTTTGTCGTAGAGGACGTTGAACAAGGGATTAAATAAGATTTCAACAAGGCGATCATCTTCACGGCGAATAGCATGACCAAAATGGACGAAGCTAACTTTCACGCTGCTGTACATTTATTGTGTGTCATCCGTTTTAATGGCGTATATACGTTCTATTTTGCAAACTATTCGGTTATAGAGTCTTGACTTTTATTGATGTTTTATGTATCGCGCTGTAAATGGTTACCAATAGAACATAGTTGTATTCTAATACATTTTAAATAACTAGGTAGACAACTATAAAAGAGTACATTCTTTTATACATTAATTTTAAGTGAAAATATCTGGTATATTAAAGAAAAGAATATACATAACATTTAAGTGTATATTTGAAACATGGGAAAGACCGCACATGAGAATACAAAATGTGTTTAACACTCTACTGCTGAGCTACCCCATCCCCAAGTTGCCTGTATAAAATATAATTTCATACCTATCATATATAAAACCGTCTTACTACATAAATAGTTTCCCAGCTGTTCAGTATTTTAAAGATTGTTTTACAAAAGTTTCCGAGTGAATTAATTAATAGTAGTATTACATCGTATGCAGAACAGATAAAAGTCATAACTCTTACTAGTACTCGGTGGGTTCAAACGTTTTAATCATGTAATTTGCTTTTAATTGGTTTAGCCTTTTGTTGTATAATGAAGCCATTTAAAAAAATAAAAAAGATATTGATTTAACGGTAGCAATTACTTTAATTGTTTTGAGTCATTTTTATTAAACTTAGTAGAACTTTTTTAAAAGTAGCTAAACTGATTGGAATATGGAATACTCAAGTTGAATATTAAAATAGACTGTTGAAATATTACTCTACATGGAATAGCAGTAAGTAATTAAAATCGGAGATATATAAAATATTTGTAATTAAAAACCATGTACAATTTAGCATTTGGTATCAGAAATATTAAGTATCCACCCTTCTTTTTATAAATACAAGCAATTAAAGTCCATTTTACAACTGATGCGACAATTTTTCACAATAAGATTTCAAACTGCGTAAAAAGCACTAACAGAGTAACTTAAAATATTCGTTAATTATAACATTTACTTCTGAATAATATAAATCTCTGTATATTAATGACATTTTTGGAAGAAACCAATTGAAATCAATCGATTATGTACACATTATCCTTAAAATAATATTAGCCAGGATTTAGAAGTCATATTAAGTCGCCATATAACAATATTAATCTAAAACTTAAAATTATTATTGGAACATTCTAAACCAATATAACATGCATACTCAAGGACGAAATAATCAAAGAAAACTTGTTCTGCAGATTATTTTGATTTCTGAGTCCTGTTATTATTTAGAGAGTCAATCAATCAAAAACACGTGAAACTAATGTCTAGAGTTCTCACCAAATGTACAAGAAAGAATATGGTGGAATACTAAAGAAACGTATTAAAACATTAATTTAATATAAATTATCGATAAATAATTTCAAAGCAATGTAAAATATATATTTAAATTTTTTTGAGGAGCCGGAATTTATAATGATATTGCATAAATTTTAATTTGAAATATGTCATGTTTATGCATGGTTTATATGCTTTTAACCATGGGGGTTCAAGCAAGGTCTTCCCTTTTAGCTATGTGGGAAAAGTTTTACTCCCGGGTTGGCTCAAACCACCAACCTTCACAAAAAAAAGCGTATTTCTTATAATTAAATGATTTTTTTTACTGATTGAAAAGGACAGCTTGAAATTGAAATGAAAATTACTATTATTGGCAATTATTTCCAGGTTTCAAATTTCATATGTATTGGAAATATATTTCATTACGCAAGCATTGATTAACCAAATGAAAGTAAAATCAATAGCTGATAAGGAAGTCAGATTGCAAAAAATAGTGTAGATTATATTCCCAAACTATATACATATGTTGAGTTCACATTCTAAACTTGGTGATATGTATAATTCTTTGGAAGAAAAGTTATAATTAACCTTTCTACTTTCTAGCCTTGTAGCTATAGTTTCATTAGAAATAAACGGAATATGATTCGTATTTAAAATAAAAGTTAAGCATACAAAATGTAGCAGAAACATACCAAATTGAAAAAGTTTTAAAATAAAATAATCTTGGAAATTTTATTTTATTTTTCAAGTTTAAGTGTTAAAAAATTATGGTTTTAATAACGATACCTAAAGACATTTATTTATAATTTGTTCTACAACTTAAAAAGTTTTAATTGATGAATTAATTCCTTTTTACAAAACAGAAATAAAACGCCTCTAGTATTTCATTGAAACTTTGTATTTAAATCATTGATAAATATCAATTAATAAGTTTTATTTTTTAATAAAATTGACAGTTTCAATGCAATCAAAATCAGCTTCTGGCAAATCTCTCACATGTTCAAGGTAATTTTTATACTCAATATTTATTTAATTTAATTTGTCTTTTAGGGAATATTTAAATGAAATCTTTTTTATATAATCTTTCTAAAAATTTCTCAAAGAAATATGTTGTATTTATTCATTTTCAGCAATTGTTATAAAAAGGAGATAATTATCGAAATTTATATACCAACATACCACTAATTAAAAGATTTATAAAAATGAATTGTCGTAGAAAAAAGAAGTGAAAATTAATTTGAATAATAGCGTGTTAAATATACATTTGAATAATATCTTTTCTTAAACGTTGAAATAAATTTAAAAATTGCAAGTTTATATTTAAAATCAAAGCTATATTTATTAATTCAACATTTACATTTAAAAATTGCAAGAATATATTTAAAATCAGAGCTATATTTATTAATTCAACAATCTGAGTTTAACTTGCTAAAATATTTATGAAACGATCTTAATTCTATGATAATTTGTACATGATTTCGACAATTTTAATTATTTTCTCTAGATTTTACTACTATTTGGTGAACGTTTTTGTCAAAATTTCTTGAAAAAGTTTACACATCTCTATTTTTGGAGAGTGCACTATTTGCAAAAGTCGACACAATCGTTATTTTTCATTTCTGAAACGGGAAACTTGCTTTTACATTGTTTTAAAATCATGTCACGTTGTCCCTCAAAACTGACCTTTGATTTTGCAGTAAATCATTAATTAAAATTCACTATAACACATGTTTATGGCTTAGGTGTATAAAGTTTATCTTTTTCTCAGATATCCAATATATTATTATCGTAACTATTATTAATAGATGCAATATTTATTTCCTCCAATTTCTTGTTAACTTCATAATTCTTTTGGTGCACAAAATAGTTACAATTTGTATCGTTGAATAAAGCAGCTGTTGCATGGGATCTCGACGTGAATAAAGAGTGACAAAAACAAGAAAATTCTAAACTTAATTTTAAAATACCAATCATGAAAGTGCAATTTCGTTTCACGACACGAACTTTCTAAACGTTAAAATTTAGAGACATTTTTTTAAGTGAGAATAGCTTTGACATGGCGTTGACAAGATTTTATCTCATTTTAACCATTTAAATGTTAAGTGTTTACTCCCGTACATGATTTATAGAATTCCTATTTAATTACTTTTAGAGTGTGCTTCTATGGTTCTAACGGTGGAGTTAATGTTTCTTTTATATTTTTATAATAGCAATAAAATATAATTTTAGTTGATTATATTAAAAGAGCGTGCTTTTAAAATTAACGGCAAACTACAATACCAACTATAATGTATATAAACAAAGAACTATAGTGTATAATCGCGATTAACACTCACCTCTAAATATGGTATATAAAGACTATATAAAGCTATGATTTTGATAGAGACACTTCATATAAAATATAGTATGTCGTTGGTTATAATTTAGTGTAGTGTATTTAATATTACAACATATTGATTTGTATAATAATTCAGAGTTTATCCATTTATTTTTAGGAAATCGTTTTGATTGACTTAAACACCAACCCAGATATACGTAAACATGCAGTAATAAGTGTTCTAGTCCAGCATTCAATCAGCCTGGATACCTGCAATATACAAGCCCAAGTTTGGGTTGCATTTCTACCCCCATACATGAAATACTAAATTTATTCTGGTTATTTAGTCGTAAAAGTCGTTTTCCTTATTCGGCTTCTTCTTTATAGGATGCACGTTGCTGCACACAAATAAAAAAATAATAATTCTGCGTGTCGAGTGAAGGTAGATCGAGAGGTGAACCCGTCAAGATAAAGATTTCGTTTTAACTTCAATGCCGTTATTGACATTTGTAGATAAGAGTTTCGAATAACATGACTGGCCACCATTCCACTTATCACGTCTGGTTTTAATATTTTCGATGGATCTGAAAGTTGTTTATATTGGAACCTGCAGGAGATTGATCCTTTATGTATTGGATAACTTTCAGATTATCTACAAACACATATATTTATAGATATTTTTTCATCGTGGTGTTAAATTCCACCTTCACTAACTGTGTAAGTAATCTGTAAAAAATTAAAATCAATAATTTTGAAATTTGGGATTTTTAGGAAATTTTATTTTGCGCTACAGTATATTTACATATTTTTAAATAAATGATAAAATTAAAAACAATATTCCCTACTTCATTTAACTTTTTGAATTTTCATTGAACGGAATATATGAATCGTTTTTTAATAATTCACATTCAGATTTATTTTAAAAGCAACAACTTAAAAGTATTGTAAACGGAGTTGTATGCATTGTGAAATATTCATTACTAATATCTAAACGTTTGAAATAGAAGAACTAAACTTTACACTGATCCGTCCATAGCTTTTTTTGTTGATTTTATTAATTAAAACATTGCTGATTTATGTCTTTTAATATTCAAAATAATATAAGGGATTTATTTATTATGGAAAAATATAATTGAACTACACACACGATATATTATCTTAGTCATGTTTTAACTAACTGCAGGCAACGCCCTGAAAATTGGACATCTGGATTTAAAGTTATTGCTTCAGGCAGGTCGTAATATGAACTTAAAATTTGTGAATTAATTCCCATAAAACCATAAAACCTTAAAAACACAATCTCAACTGCATACCTGCATACAAAACCCATTTTTCCCCACGCCCCTAAAAGCCCAATTGTTTAAAATATGAGAAAAACATACTTTTTATTTTAAAAATGCATATTTCTCTCAAAATTGACAAAACTCTGATTTGGGTATAGGTACTCATTAATTTCATGTATTATTCACAAAGTACACCAAAAATACCTTTTATTTCATTATTTTTTCAAAGCAATTTATTACAAAAATGCATATTTTTAACTATTTATTTATTTAAAAATAATTTTCAATGGAATATATAAGAAAAAGTTTAATAATTATAGAGGGGGGCTAATAAGTCTATCCCCCACCAACCCTAATATGGATACGCAAAAAAACCCCGCTAATGATAAGGTTAATCATTAATGACGCTTTTCATCTTTTAAAATGACTTTCATTCTATTAATAATATTGTATGCGAAGCTTTAAACTTTTAATACCATTTCACTGAATTGTTCTCGTCTGTAATATTTCATTATATTGGATCTCATTATGTATGTACTTATATCAACAATACCTACCTATTAACAATAGTTAGTCACCTGTGGTGGCATTGTTTAACATTCGCCTTGGCCCAAAACCGAGACTAGAATGTTAAATGGCTAAGTAACTAAGTTATATTATGATTTCTTCCTTTGTTCAAATGTACCGCAAATGGTTACCATTCTAAAAGGAATATAACTTGATTTTGTTTATTATTATTTAAATAAATACATTTTTCATTGCATAATACTCCTCTCTATTCTAAAATACCATTTCAATAATTAAAAAAGCACACGATTCGAACTCAAACTAGTACAAGTATGAAGTTTATTAATTATTTATACGTGATATGGTTTCATAACACAATATTATGCAACGTTTCTTGCAAATGAATAATCTAAAAACGCGAATCAACAATCGTTCGGAGAGAAGAAGCTTAATATTGATAGTGTAGATTATGAGATAGAAGTATTCCCCGTAACGTGTGCAAACATAAACTTCTGTCAAACTCAGCAAATAAAAAAATAAAAAAATCAACTCAATACGAGTTTTATAAATATAGGAAAGCCTGTTATGATTGAGTAGGTACAGAAATTCGGATCTTTATATTCAAGTATAAAATTTAATTTAAAATAATAATCAATCAAACTTAGAAAAACATCACTAACAAAAATAGCTTATTTACACGAAAAAAAGACTCCTTATAAAGAATTGAAATAGATTTGTTAAATATAAAATACAACGCTCAGATTTGATTCAGAATAATCGTTGGAAATTCAGATGATAATTGGATAAACGTAAATGTACATAAATTCAACGGGAGGCTTGCTTAACACTGGATTAAATTACATTGACTGTCCTGCGACCGAAAATATAGGAAGTTTAGATATTAGCGTGGAACAATTCCTAATACAACAATACAACATTAATAGACATGTGTACATTCACCCCCGGGGGAACTGGTATTACAGCGACAAAAATTGGTAAATATATTTAAGAAATATAGGGCCGAAGTTATTATTAATTATTTGACCTAAAATATAAAAACTGATATTGTTGTTTTCAATTATAAACTTATATAGCTTCGTTAATGGAGAGTTCAAAATTATCTTGAGCACGAATCAAGATGTCAAAGATGGTCAAGATTTCACGAGAGTTATCGAGAATTGCAAGATTTAGTACCACTGCGAGAATTAATATGTTCAGCAGATGTGTTAAATCAGAGTGACGCTTAAGATTGAACTCAGGCTAACTTTTAAGTCATTCACATAAAATATAACTGTGGATTTAAAAATCAACTCATGGTGTTTCATCTTTGTAGAAGAAATATTGACCTACATTGCCTCGAGAACTACATTGACTTACTATATTGACCTACATTGCCTCGAGAACGCTGTGAAAAAATCATTAAAACAACTATCGACTCTCCGTTTCTAACTAAATCTGTCCAAGCCAAAAATTAATATTAATAATAATAATTCTTTATTAATGTTTTTTAAATAAAATCGTGGAACAAGACTAAAATAATGATAACATGTCTAACTAATGTTTGGCTATCCTTTATTTTCTGAAAAGTATTTTTTCTATAGGTTACATTCTCTCTTAAACGAAAAAATCATATTGAGCCATACTTATCTTCAAATTATTTGTCTAAAATGTTGTTTATATAACATTGTAACATTGGATTAACATGACTCTGGTGCATGAAAACTTCGTAAAATTTATAAGTAAGTTGCATCTCGTTAAATATTTATAAATATCATATAATTATTCTATTTAATTAATTATATTCGAACTCTTTGAACTTATTGGACATAATAAATTAAAGTATATTTATATATTATATTTTGAACGACTATAAACAGTAAGTTAATAATTGTTTCTGTGTGTCTTATGTACAATGTACAATGTACGCAATTTGCCTTTGAAATACGTTACAATCAGGTATATTAAGTACACATTACTATGGTTATCAGCACTCCTTTTCGTTCAAATTTGAGACTCAAAATTAATTTCTTTACAGTTATTATTTGTTTTCCTACTTTAAAGGGGTAAATTAAGTGCGGTCACAATTAGGGGTACATACAGATATCATACACATTTATTCCTCGGCTTTTTATTGCTTTAATCATATCAACTACTTTATATCAAAGTAGAATTTTAATAAATATAAAGTATTGTACCCTTACTACAGGAGGCAAATATAATTAAACTCAATTATTCAGTATTTTTGTAATATTCAAATTTAGACCATTTTAGCCATGTCCATAGAGAGGAAGGCCCCCCAACCCAGAATATTTGCTGCGATTAATGAACAAATGGAGCAACATACACTTTTGTGACTTTTCCTAAAATAAAATGTTACCATTTTTAGCGGAACCCAAGGAGACTGTGCACGGGACCACACCTTAAAAATGCATCCACTTTTATAAAAAAGACTAAAATATACCTTTTTACAAGAAGTGTGTATCTCTTTTGAAATAAATGAAATTGAGTACAGATTAATGTTATGTAACAATTCATGAAATACAATAATAATACTTTTTCCTGCAAAACATATTAAATAAATTTGTTTCGCAATATAATAATGGATAAACAAATAGCTTAATACACAATAATCGTCAAAACTCGACTCTTTTATTGGGAAGTTTGACTAGTGAGACAGCGCTGGCATCCGAGTGTAGTTAATACAACTGCAATATGCTATCCACAAAATGCTAAGACAAATGTTCCGATAAATCTGCAAATACTCTATAAAATTGAACGATCAACACTAAATCGATCTACGCATTACTATTTAAAATGATGTAATATGTTTTTTATCCCTAGATTTCTTAAACCACAATTTAAAGTTCCCATCACATCGATTGTCTACGGAAGACAGAGATGATATTTCATTTAGATGAATGATAGTGTAAAACTTCTACGATAATCGCTGGAACTTCAGAATCAGCTTTAATTAAAACATATCTGTGCACTTTTGATACATATTTCCAACATAAATATTTGGCCAGATGCAGAAAAGTAGTAATTGCACGCATGCCATGCAGTCTTTAATTGGCGACATATATATGCATATAATGTGATACATTTAGCACGTCTTCTTGTTTGCATTTGCCAATTACTAATGCTGCAGTTACCTTTTTACAAACACAAATTGAAGATCACGAGTTTAACAGATCTAGCTGAACCAAAGTGTCATATACCGACCGTGCCATTGAAGACTTACATATTTTATTTGTATTGTATTTTTATATAATATTCTTAAGATTAGTCAAGAAATATGGAAAATACACCGATGAAACAGTGTTTCTATATTTCGAATGTAAACCTAATTTATTATGTCCAAAATTCCTATGTACAACATTTCTTAAGATACATTTTTTATCTTCAATTTCCATTTTGATACGACAAATATATTTAGATTTCTTTAAATTCCAATTAAATTGTTTTCGACATTTTTTCACTTAGTACTTCTTTTGACTCTGAGACAACCTTTGACTCCAAATTCTTTATATATATAGAGAGATATATCGTCTATTTATAGTTAGCACTACAGCATTAACATGATGATAGAGGCAGAATTTTGTAAACTTATTTAAAAGAGATATTCACTTAAGAAGAAATATACATTGATGACTTCATACTTCTATTGTAAATTACTAGCAGTTCGGGAAGAGCCGGACTCTAAGCGGGACTATCAGCCGGACTCTTAGTGAGACTCTTAGTGGAACTATCAGCCTGACTCATAGTGGGACTATCAGCTGGACTCATAGTGGGACTATCAGCCGGACTCTTAGCGGAACTCTTAGTGGGACTATAAGCCGGACTCTTAGTGGGACTATCAGCCGGACTCTTAGTGGGATCATAAGCCGGACTCTTAGCGGGATCATAAGCCGGACTCTTAGTGGGATCATAAGCCGGACTATCAGCCGGACTATAAACCGGACTCTTAGCGGGATCATAAGCCGGACTCTTAGCGGGATCATAAGCCGGACTCTTAGTGGGATCATAAGCCGGACTCTTAGCGGGATCATAAGCCGGACTATCAGCCGGACTATAAACCGGACTCTTAGCGGGATCATAAGCCGGACTCTTAGCGGGAT
>JAYRBW010012365.1:0-13222 GCA_036023295.1 Invenusta paracnida | reverse complement strand
TTCTAAATATAGATAGTGAGTGAAGCTCTTTGGTGAACTAACTTAACTGAGCTAAAATTTGTCTCCTCTGCCGCTACTTATACGACTGTGTGTACCCCCTCTATATAGTGCTGACTGAACTGCTGTATGTAGCTTAAAAATATGTGTCTGTCTGGCTCTCAGAATGCGTTGTATGTCCCTCT
Source organism: Invenusta paracnida (assembly GCA_036023295.1). NCBI lineage: Eukaryota > Metazoa > Platyhelminthes > Proseriata > Coelogynoporidae > Invenusta > Invenusta paracnida. Next base: position 13,040 of record JAYRBW010012365.1, on the reverse strand, counting down.
CTCATACTGATTCAAGCGAAAGAGAGAAGGAAGGATCCTGTTTACTCTCGGGTCGACCACTCGTTCATGTACTATTCCATATGAGGTCAAGTTCATTGCTTTCGACAATGATTGCATAGTACAGCCTGTACTGAAAGTATAGTATGGACTTAAAACAGTCCTTCCACCTCTCCCCCACTCACAGAAATCGAGATGAACTTTACAAAACAAAGTATAACTAGTTCACTTTTTATTTTTTAGTCTGTAATAATTTTGAAGACTTCGGTTTCTTCTTTTTATATTTAGAGTATGAATGTGTGTTCTATACAGTGCATCTATACTTATGCATTTTCATGAAATGTTAGTTATAATTTGACTACCTCCGCGTTAAGCATCCTACATATCTACTGAAAGAAAGATTGCGCTATATATACCTTCCAGTTCTGAAATAATTCATGAAGCTCTTGATGTAAGGGTGTAATATGTTATATTTTGTAAGGACACTGAATATTTGTACATTAAAAATTAAAATCCAATATAAAAAAATACCTCAAACATTTTATTTATGTAAGTGAAGCAATTTATAGCATAATCTTCTTAGATAAAATCTCCTTTTTAAGAGCTTTGTTTCCTTTCTATGAAGTAATATGCTATATATTTCTATTTAAGCAATTATATTAAATTAAGCATTTTCTTCGCTTGTATTATACCGTAGATATAGTATATTACGTACACATGTATATAATGATAAAATATCTATGTATTATGCTAATTACACGCAGAAAACATTATATTAAATGAGGTAAATTTTGTTATATAATATCATAAACATAATAGTAAAATGTTATTTGCCTTTTTTATTTTTAATCACGTATTTTTATTTTAGTAACTTTTTGTTTTTGTTTCGTGTTACAAGTAATCAACAAGTAATATACCTTTTGTATTTAAAGTTCAAATATGTTTAGTAACTGTAACATATTATTGTTTATGTTCCTCGTATTTCACCTGTTATATAATATGATAACCAATAAGTATTACAAGTTAATTTTTTTTTCTAAGAATGAATAAAATTGATATGTGATGTAGCTAACATTCTCTAATAGTGTCATTGTCCTCCATATAGATACAATGAAGTACCATCTATTAAGGCCGTGGATGAATATCGGATTTAGTAAATTCTTTGAACGTGAATCGCTCTACACAAACTCTGGCTCACGATCTTCCCATAACGACAGAGTCACCTTATTTGCCGAGGTAAGTTCTCCTCTTGCTCCTTACAAGTACAAGTATAAATATTTCGATAAATAATTATTGTAAAAACTTATCTTTGCTATAGGCATACTGAGAACAAGATAAGCTTATAATAAGTAACATGTTTAAATTTTTGTATTCTATACATTCAATTAGTATAATGTATTTTAAAATTATTTTAAATCAGAATTGGAGAAATTATCATTGATTTCTTTTTGATTTGATCTTCATTAATATTAATGTTTCTAGTAATTATTTTGTCGCGGTATTTTATGTTTATAGAATAATAAATGTTTTGTATAATTACATCCGATTTTTAAATAATATCCAGACACCAATTATAATAGTTATAAGTCATTATTTTACCTTTTTCTGTAGATTTATTTTAAAACTAATCAAATTTAAAACCTTTTAAAATAATAGTTTTGTATAAATCACGACATAGATTCAACAGAATGATATATGTAAAACATTTAATATATACAGTAAATATGCCTTTTACATCCTTTGCACAAATGTGATAAAAAATTGTTTACAATTAAAAAAAATAGTCATAGTTTTAAAGAGTATACAAATAAAAGGAAATAAAAAATTTTAATGAAAAATAGAATAGCTTTGATCTCTTTTATATTTATGAAACATTAATACAAATCAGAGAAATTGAATGAATACGGAACATCGGTGGAAATTAGAATAAAGAAGATTTCCTAAAAATACTATATATTAGGAACTTTAAAATGTTTCTACTGCTTTTTTTAATATTAAATAAAATCCATTTCTTCTTTACAGTTGTTACACATCAAAGATTCCATTATATGAAAAATTGCTTTAATTTATTTTTCAGTTTTGCAGAATAAAGGCTATTATCTAAAATATATTATACTTAATTTAGACTGTCTTTTTCTTATTATCTGGGATATTTAATTTTTTATTTTTTTTATTCGCACGTATACTTTGACTTTCACGTGCATAAATAATATATTTATTGCTATAGAATCAAATACAATTATCTTAACAGTTATTTTTTTGTTAACTATAACACAATATATAGTACATATAATTATACTAATGAATAATACTAAATACTACAACAGTTTAACAATTATTTGCTTTTATAACAGCATTGTTAATAACCAAAGAAAAATATAAGTCACCTTAATATACATCCAGCTTATTCTGGTTAAATAACCTTGATATGTCGTAAACAGAATTAAATAACTCAATATATATACCTCAGTGTATAGTTTTCCATTCGAGCTCACGTGAGATTCTTAAAGAACGAAATCCATTATTGCATCCACCGAATAATAATATTCTATCCTATTTTTATCAAAGAACTTCATAATGTCATAATAATCTTTATTTCAACAATTGCGACAATCTTGCTGTTTACCTACTTTCGCTTTTTACGTAAATGTATGCGTATGTGTATGTTTCTATTTTATCTGTACATTTGCATAGATATTCTGAATACCAGAAATCTTTCATCGCCTTCTCATTACAATATCTATTTTTATACACATATTGATACTATATTACTGTAGTCTGGAATCTTAATACTTTTAGGGAAAAGATATATATATATATATATTACTATTTCAACTTTTAGAATAATTTTCTTATAAGAGAACTAGAGTATGTAATTACTTCGTATTTACTTGACTTAAATTTTACTCAATTTCTTTCTCTATCCAATTTTTTTACTCGGCTGCTATATAACCGAATTATGTTGTTTGGGAGAACATTTTAAGAAAATAATATAGTTAGAGAATTTTATACATTTCTTTATAATACATTTTAAAGGGTTATATGTCATTTTAATATGATCATTTAGGAAATAATTATTGTAAGTGTTATGTATATACTAAAACTATGGTTTAAATATTTATTATATAATTATATTTATATGTATATAATTTAATAATCCATTATTATTTCAATTTTGAACACCTATCTCTTAGATATTATTCTTTAAGCTCATTATATTTCTTAATCTATATGTATCCTGTAAACAAATAGAAAGCAGCTAAACGTTGTTTTGATCCTTATAACAATTCTTTATTATTATGTTCTTTAAGCTCATTATATCTATGTGTACATACATCCTGTAAACAAATAAAAAGCAGCTAAACATTGTTTTGATCCTTATAATAATTATTTGTTATGATGTTCTTTTAAGTCGGACAAAATTATTGGTAGAGATGTGTTTACAATTTTTATGCATTTATTACCCGAAAATTTTAAGGAGTAACGATTGATATCTAAAATAGCAAATTATTTTAAATTGCAAACACAATGCTTTTACGACTTATTTTTCTAAGTATTGTACCTAAATATAATTTGATGTGCCTATATCAATTAGACGATAAACGTGTATGCTATAAATTATAAGATATTGAATATTTCTTTATTATATGCTATATTAGACGATGCGGTAGCAATATTAAAAAACATAGCTTAAGTCAAACATATTTTTAAAGAGCTAACACATTTTACGCTTATTTCAATTCTTTTATGATATTATGAGCTAACACAATTATTACCATTTTTTGGCTAATAATAATATTGATTATAGGAAGAGCCATTAAAAAATTGATATAAAAAGTTAAAATTATAATGATACATAGTCCAGTCATCAAAGAAATTAATATTAACATGGGGCTAAGATACAATTGTTACTATACTTTCTGTTTAAAATGCATAAATGTATAGATAAATGTGGAACATAAGTATACGTCTAAACTGTTGAATTCATAAAAATATGACAACCAAAATTATTAAAAATTCTTGGCAATGGGACATTTTTACAAAAAAGTAAAATGCAACCCACATGAATACAGAAGTGGTTGTTTTATGTAAACCAATTTTTATAACATAGTAAAATAATATAATTTGTACCATTTCCATGATTTTTTCCCAATTTTTGTTGTCATATTTTTATTAATTTTACAGTTTAGACTTATACCTATGTTCCATATTGATTTATACATTTATGCATTTTAAACAGAAAGTATTGGAACAATTATATCTTGGCGCCATGTTTATATCAATTTCTTCGATGGCTGTATACTACCATTATAATTTTAACTTTTTGTTTTTAAAATCTTGGATTTCTTTTTATATCAATTTTTAATGGCTGTATTTTCTATCATCAATATCATTTCAACGTTTTTCTTTTGAGGAGCTCATTTCTTGGCTTTCATTTTTGCAACGCGATCGTTTTTGTTTAGATATTAATATATTATAGATGTATGTTTCGACGTGTTCACTATTTATACTACAAAACGGGAAAAGGTATATATATATATCAAGAAGAATTTGATGATTGCTATTAGTGCGGAAACCGTACCATATACCAATTTTTGGACTTAGGTGTAATTTAGGTACATATGAAGTCGAAGTCAATAAACTAGTTTGGAAATAGAAGTCAAAATGTAGCAGTTAGCCTACATAGGTAACATTATAGCAGTATAAAAATAGATAAGATGATAAGAGTATTTTATTCATTTTTTGTAAGCTTTGCGCTCAAATAAGATAATTGTAACGACATTTTTAACATAAAAAGAGTTATTAGTCCTCAATCTATACCCCAGTGTATTCATTTCGCTTCGTAATTTTGTCAGAAATCTGTGTCACACATGTTATATAGGGATTATACCGTGTGTATTCCACTTATAACCAAAGCATATATGTTTAAAATACTTACGCATACACTTATCTAAATACCATCGGTTATTTAGGTAATTAAGGATCACTTGGATTTACTTTGCGGAAAATACTTTACAACCTTGCCTATCTAATATTACTTATTAATAGCGACCCAAATTAAAGACAGTATGCGTTTATCAGTATTTTAGTTTTTCAAAATTTTATTTAAAATTAATTAAGATATGTTATTGTGAAACAAATATTTCCATGAATTTCTAATGAAATTCTTTAATCAGTTTTAAATAAACAGATTTAATTTTCTATAGATTTCTATAATTTTTATTTATCTTACCATTGTATTTGTTGTATATCCATTAAATAAAAAGATTGCCATATATTATAATTAATAATTCAAACAATTCTCTTATATATCGAATCATTAAACGCTTATATAACCATTAAGTGACATACTTAAAAGGAAAATTGAGAGGAAAGAACCCATGCAGTAAAGTTATCGGAAAATCGATAGAAGTTTTGACAGGAATGTAATTTATATGAAAAAATTAAGTTGCATGGTACTTTTTGCCTGACACCTTGCTATCAGTAGTATGCAATTTCATTTGTATGTGAATTTTTTTATTTGAAATCCTATATATGCAATACAGAATTTATTCAATTTATATATTTTACTTAATATATTTATATTAATTTAATAAATTCAATTCTTATTTTTTAATTATGTTACATTCTACTTTTATCCGACACGTTATTATCAGTAGAATAAATTGTTATTTTTTTTGTACATATTTTTTGAAGAAGTCAATATCGCAGCCCACAATTTACACGAGTTAGGCATTTCCCTTAATTTAATCAAGTCAAAGTGTCGGGCAACAATTGGGCTATCTTCATATAAAAGGTGTGCATTATAAGAACAAATCTCACTAATGTAAAGTATTTGTTTGTGAGACAGATCTTATTAATTATTAATCAATGGTGTATATAACTAAATATGTCTAAATATATTAAATTGTACCTAAACTAGATAACTATTTATATTTTTAAGACTACCGTTATTAATTTCAGCCAACATATCTGTTTTTGTATTTTTCATTATGATTTCGTGGAATAAATCAAAACTAAATTATGTTTTTTCTATAGTCATTTCTAATTTTTCTTATAACATAAGGGTACACTGATATACTGATTATTTTTTACGATAAGATTTAAATATCGAGAGAAATTAGAATTATTTCTTTCAGCAATCAAAAAAATTTTTTTGAACTACATAAGCTTTTCTTATTCAGTCTAACTTCTTGTAATTTAACCGCTATATCTCCTACCGTTCTTTTTCAATATTTTGTGATGCTTGAATGACGGAATCTTATCTATATCGACCGATTATTTATCCTCTCAATGATAACACTACCAGCTCGCTCTCGTGCCGGCATTGTTCGTTTGAATTGTTCAGAGAATGCATGCATCTGTTTCATGCACGGTTGAAAGACTCGACTCGATCTTTCTTATCCGAACGATTAGGTTGAACTGCGTAGATACTCCTTTGTGGATGAGTAAAGAGGATGACATAAGGTCAAGGCTATTATCAAAAATTCATCTAGATTTAGAGCCCCCAACACTTGAAATACTTTCTTTCATCTAACTATCTAATAACAACATTGTATACCCATAGACTAGTAATACGTACTGTTGAAATAGGTAGATATTAAAAAACTTGTGACCGGTAACACTTTAGTAAAAGATAGAAATAGGATAGAAATACCGACCGTTGTTAGTCTATGAGTACATATACCCTGCTTAGGAAGTCTTTTGTTTACCTGTATAAGTTTCACAATGGTTGGTATCCTTAAACGGGGAACAACAGTTTAAAGCGTTTATTTTTTTGTTTAATTCAGGGTTATTATTTCATTGTATGACTTATTTATTTAGATAGCGATGTATTTATGTCTACCTCGTTATGTATATGGTTACCTGTATGCAAATGTTATAAATATTGGATTGGATAATAATTGCATTTTGATTGAAGAATGTTTAAATGATATATATCAAGATACCATAACATATAAAAACTAGAATGAAAAAGTGCTAGCTATCACATTTTATAACTATTGTTTTTTATAAATGAATTTTCCTTATTTAGCCATGCGGTTGTTAATTCTTCATAAAATGCATCTGATTTTACATCTGAAAGTCTATAATCAGTTCATCAACTACACAAATTAAATTCACATCTTACACAGTTTCTCATGTAACCAAAAGACACTAGTGGATATGTAATGATAGAGGACAATGACCTATTTATAATATGTGATTAGACTATCTAATCTTACACTCTGCGGCCCCGGTATTTTTATGTCATATTATGTTTAATCATCGGGGACACAAATTATTTAGAGATAGCAGCATTCAGAAATGTTAGGATGGATATGGGAGGGGGTCAGAGTTACGGCAGAGACACCGACGTCGATAGTATGATGTCACCTGGCTTATGACCCGGTAACCGTTAGCCCGGTTAGTTAGTTAGTTAGCTGACTAACGAAGAAGATATTTCTTTCTTTGTCACTATACCTCTCTCGCTGGTTTTGTCCTCCCGGACGTCATTGTGACTCCACGAATGAATGAATGAATAAATGAATAGACCTTCTCTCTTGCTGCGATACACTTGACCTCAGTTTACTAGGTTGCTTAGAGCTTATCGCGTCAGTGCCTAAATTACATACATGCCCCATGATACACACACCCACACACAGACATATATATACGCTTATTGACGTGCATAGCGCCAGCTCATTTCAGACAATATTTTTGACACAACTTGTTATATATAAGTTTGTCTGTGGGAAGTAGAGGAACGAGAGAAGAGAAGGCATGGGGGTGAGGTCACCATCTGAGTGGGGTGTTCATAACAATTTCTGGCGTTCATACGGTGTCTGTTACATAATATGCAAACACATCTTGGAATGGAAGAGTACGATACTATAGTTATTATTAGACCGGATGACGCAGTATTTTTTTACTAACTACATATATTGCATAAATCAATGACCTGTCTGACTATCAGTCTAGTGTCGACAACCGCGAGGGGGCCAAATTGAGGCCAAAGGGGTAACAAATTTTGCGTCTAATTGTGAGAAAAGAAATCTTTCAGATGATTAATCAGTCTTTCCCAAGTGTTAGTCATACATTACACAAGCATAGTAAGTGCCACATCTAAACAATTTCACACAGTAGTTGGAAATTCGCACATCTGGCACTGGTATTAATTCAATTATTTCAGATATTTGTTTAGACAATTACAAATAAATTAAATTGATAATGCTGTGACTAAACAATACCTATATACTTGTGCAGCTTACATACGTAATTCATTTTATATAAATAACCTAAATAAATAACAAATTGCACATAATTTATTCAGCGATATTTTGTTTCTAGAAATTACAAATATAACATGTTCAAAATATTAGTGTTCTCTTTTATTCATTTATTGATGTAGTGATATGTTGGCCTAAAATTTAATTTTCAATTTTAGTGTGTGTTGTAAATTAAATTATTCATTTAATATATTATATAGAACAAATTAGTAATGCTTAATTTTTTATTCAGCTATTCTTCTTTTTTCTTCGAATTAAGTTACGAAATATAGAATATATTCATATATTTCCCCCTGCAATAAGTTAAAGAAGATGGTCTTATCTATATTCAGCTCTGTTTTTACCATTTTAATTTATTTATTTTTAATTTGGCTTAAGCTTGATCGAACTATAAAATGTGCTATATATTCATAGAATAAATATATATCTAAAAACTAGGTAAGCACAATTTAGCAATGATAGCAGCAAGCAGCCAATTTACTGAACCAAAGTATTAACAATGAAAACCCTCGATAACAAAATATGATTTATTTTATTAAAAATACGACATTTCGATCTCACCTAAAGTTGATAATGGTCTCTGGCCGATCGTATTTTTAATGAAATAAATCATATTTTCCTATAGTGGGTTTTCATTGGTATTCTCACAATTTAACAAGTTTTAGTAATTTGCATTTAAATAATTAAATAATATTTGCATATATACTGATTTCGATATTTTACAAATTTATGTGCATGTTCCATTTAAGTAGATATTTAAATGTAATTAATAACATATTCCGTTTATATCATTATAATATATTTATAATAATTTCAATTAAGTATACCGTATTTCTTCGAATAAACGCCGCGAAGTTTATTAGACAAGCACTTTTTTTGGTTCGACGTTTATTCGAGGGCGGTGTTTAATAAATTATTTATTAATAGTAATTAGTAGACAGAATAAATTCATGCGTACATTTTATTAACTGGCCAAATTATTAAATAAATTGACATTTATTGATTTTTTATCCCATGTTGTACAAGATGTTTATAAATATACCTACTTTGATTCACTAATAAACGCTTATTATTATTATTAGGTATTATTTAGTAATGTGTACGATATCAATATAGTATCAATTAGGCCTACTGTATTTTATCACGATTTTATAAATAAATTGATTGAATTAATAGCTAATAGGCTCAAAATACTCATAAATCCATTATTTTACTTTGCATTTATCACAACGTGAATACATTTATTAGTTATTTACAACCTTTCTCTAGTTACTCGTTTGTTTAAAAACTGTTGTTGACTGTGTATATATATCCATCTGCTAAAATTGTAAAACTAAACTGCGGTATAATGCCAAATTTTTAAGTTATAATTATATTGTATATATTATAATATATTAATGCAACTATGTATATATAATTCTGTGCTAAATAAAAATGTGTATAACTAAACAATTTGTTTACTCTTTCGTATAACATTAGTATAACATTTTATCTCTCGGACAGGTCAAATTATTACGGACAAGTAAAAATCCTATTCGGACAGGTAACAATAGGAAAACAATAAACGGACAGTGATGTCAAAATCCTTATTTCAAGCACTGATCAATGGGTGTCAATATAATATATTGCTTCATCCAAGAGATTATAAAAAGCTATTATTCTTATATACATATTATTAATTATAGGAATCCATTGTATTCAAAAACTTTATTTGTTTTTATATGTCCATTGACAAAGCTGTCACATCGGTTATATTTAAAAGTGGTACGTTGCAGGTAGTTTGATTTTTTTAAATTTATATGCATTCTAATTCACATTCTATGTATGATTTTTGTTTTGCATCAATTCAAATTTGAATGTGTGTATAATAATTTCCAGTTGTCATAATGCCAATGGACTGCCAATGGAGTAATAGTGATCAAAACGGATGAACATGCCAAGAGTAAAACAACAGGATTAAATCATCAATTGGAATTTTTCCGAAGCAGGGCATTATTATCCAAGAAATTAGACAACGATTTTAATTTGTTTTACTGGAGTTTTAAAATAATATGAATATTATATTTGCAGTTTTAATAAAACAATGTTTGAAGGAACGCAAGATGATGTATATACAAAATGAAGGATTCATTTTTAACAGCGATCAAATAGCAAAAATCTGTTTTATTATTACGATGAAGAACGATCTCGGCAATTTTGTTTTCGCGAATTGAAAATAGTCGACCTTGGATTAATGTTTTTGGATTAACAGTGCTTTGATTCATTATAGTTTGATGCATTTGCGAATCCTGTCTTGATAAGTTCCAGTGAATGTTTATAGGCGAGATTGTCTTCAAAGAATTATCAAATAACCATATTCTGTAATAATATGCAGCTTTTATTACTCATAAATATAAGTTGTTATACTTAAAATCATAGAGTAATGATATACAAAGAGTGTTCACTTTTATCGATTTCATATAGGTACATCGTGTTGTAAATTTTCGTGAATTAAAAATCGTTTTAGTAAATTTGATGTAAATGGGTGGAAAAATAGTAGTATTAAATATTTCGATTACATTAATTTTATGAACCAATATATATATTCATACACTTACATACGTAAGTTGTCTATAATAAATAATTTATTGTCCGTATATCTCAAACTGTTTCACTACATACACGATTTAATTGCTCTCAGTTTTTAAAACAATATTTTACATCAGCTTTCAGGTGGGAAGACAGTAGTATCGAACTGTATACAGAATTTAAAAGAGTGAACACTTTTTGTATAATCATTACTCTATGCTTAAAATAAAGTAAATATATATCGTTTCATATTAATTTTTACCATTTAAAAACGCTTTTGATGAAAATAAGGCAACGAACATGGCGACGTTCGAAAAAAATCAACAAAGTAAATTAAAAAAAAATTGATATTGTAACTTAGATACAAAATGTAAAAATTGAAATTAATAAGATTTATACTTTTTTTGTATTTCACTTATATAAATTTAGTTCTTGTATTACTTACATCAAATTATGAAATTCAAACTAGCTCATTTGCATATTAATATTCATTTCATCATAAAAGTGGTAAAATGCAACAGAACAATACATTGTATATGAAAATTGCATAATGATAGTTTAACGAAATAATTATAAAACTTTGACAGAGAAACTAATTTAAAGAGCTATTTATAGAAAGTAGTACAATTATTACTTATTATCCATAGACTATAACCAAGCAAGACTAGTAGAAAATTATTTTAGTGCGCAAACATACATCATTTTAAAATATGAATTTATGAAATTTTTTATCCTACAACATTATAGAATATTAACATTAATTTATGAAGAAAAAACTATAGCTGTAATTTAAATTCTGAAAAGATATTGATTTTCATCACAAACATAGGTTAATAATTTTAATATCATTCTCTTAGGTATATGTATGATATAATGTAATAATAATGCAGTGTAAATTGTTTGAAAGGTTATATTTTGCTTCACTGTAACAATTTATACATTTATTTAGTAGAACAAAATGTGTTAGAAGTTGGACAGCAATAAATCTACTCATACTATTACATGTTTTTGCGGGTTATTTAGATTATGTATTAAAAAATATTAAACATCCAAAGCACATCATGCATATGTGGTTATACAAAAGGAAAATAACATTTCCATTGTTTTATGTAGTCAGTAGTTAGTTTTACATAATTATTAATCATTAAAACATTACAATTCCGTAGTAAAGTCAGGATTTCAACTGCAAATTTGGCCGCTAAAAGCCTTCAATCGCTTCTAGAATTCGCCTTTCATGAGGACTGGGTGGTATTTCATATCTGTAGCGCTCCGGATGTGTAACGATTATCTTCAAGTGCTCCAGATGCTCAACGCGCCCATTATTATGTGCCCGATTTTTCTTAGCATTTTTGAGGAGACCATCGATGAAGCTGACGTTGTCTGTGGCCAAAGATCGAATTGTGATTTCCAGGAGCGTTCTGTGAATCTCACTGGCTCGACGAATACTTACCAACAGTTCTGAATTCTCTTTCTTGTGTCGAATGAGCATCTTTTTCAGCAACTCTTCCTTGGCATTCTTCGAATCCACAGCAATTTTGTAGCGCTTAACCAACTCCTCACATGTCTCTTCCTTCTCATAAGTCTCTTGTATGTACTTAAACTGGTCAGTAGTATGCTTCGAGTAGGCATGTCGGCAGAACTCGCAGTCAGACTTTAAGCTTAATGCATCAAAAAATTTGCTAAAGCCGCTGCCGATCCAGGTAGTAACATAGCAGGACTTCTCACAGATTTGACAGTTCCGATGTTTATTATCCGGGTCAGTTACCTTTATCATTCTTATAGCGGTAGTCTTGATCTTGAAGTCCTTTTTCTTCTCGAGGTTCGCATCCATTTGAATAATTGCCTTACTTTCAGCTTGCAACCTTTCCAGTGTGATCAAACCCTTCTCAATAGTGGATTCAATAGTCTCTAATTCCACCTGGAGCTCCTTTCTCTTTGCCATTGACTCTCGTGTCATCGAGAGGCTGACAGGTTGTGTGTCTCCCATAGCGGCGAAATATTCTGCAAAACTCTCGAACCCCTTCATCCAATCAGCCTTAGCTCGTGCATCGTCAGGCGGCGCGTAGACGAAAGAGTTGTTGAATTTGAACTGACAGTTTTCACGAAACGGTATTTTGCCTGCTTGGAGCATCTCCAACGCTGGCGATTTAGCTGAATCCGCGAACGTAATCAGATGAAAGATCACACCTTCGACATCCTTTCCAA
>JAYRBW010012354.1:0-13222 GCA_036023295.1 Invenusta paracnida | reverse complement strand
GCTTCGGTGGGGTAGCCGTTGACGGAGGCAGAGACCAAACCTCGTCGGCTACTATTGATGGTGGCGAGGACCGCCCCGAAAGCTGCGTCGTAGTCGGAAGAAATCTTGCTAGTATTGGCAGCTGATTTTTTTGTGCGTTGCTTGAAAGGCAAACTGATGCCTAATGACCCTTTTTCCCGCAAGATTTACAAGTGGAGTTAATGGCAGGGCAAGTAGTGCGTTTGTGCCTGTCTTGTCCATACCAGACGCAAGTGTCAGACTATCGTGGAACTTTGTTGAGTGAGGTAGTTGCGTCGTGGTGTAGAGCGTTGGTCGTTGTGCGAAGTAGCAGCGAATGTTGGTTGCGTGATGGAAAACGCGAGAAGCTTGGCGTCCTCGGTTGCTAGTTCCATCGCCGTCGTCTTCAGGAGTTGGTCAAGTGAGCCATCCGTAGCCTCTAGCAGGCGTTGTCTTATTGATGTTTATTGTAGACCCTCTACGAGGGAGTCAGCGATGAGAAGGTTACGATGTTGTTCGGCGGTAACCGCTGCTATGGAACATTTTTTTCGAGAATTGTCGGAGTTCGGTGACATATTCTTGTATAGACTCTGACGGCTTTTGTTTGCGTGAACGTAGTTGATACCTTGTCATTATAAGCGAGGCTTGTTTCAGGTATTTTTTGTTTAGTCGAGAGATTGCCTCTGTATAATCCGTACTATCCTCGATAATGATGAATGTTTTTGCACCGCATAAAACGAAGAGAACGTCGAGCTTATTTTCGTCTGGGATTGCTGCTCGTTGTATGTAGAGTTCCAGCATTCGCCGCTAGTAAGTATAATCCTCCTCGAAGGCTTCTTCGAGTAGGATCTTCTTGAAGATTTTTGCGGCCATTGGTCTGACCGAAGTTAGAGTTTCAAGTTAATAAAATTGTGGTAACCTAAGTTAGAATACGAAATAGACAATGTGCAAAAGAAGACTTTTATTAACTTGAAAACATGATGCAGTTATAACCGGAGAACGTGTACACAACATAATATATAGTAGACGGATCTAAACAAGATATGTAATATGAATACCGATTAAACCAACAGAACATTATTCAGATAGAGTGATGTAACAACTACTATGTATAAGCAAGGATACTATTGTTTAACGTATAGTAATGTAGAGAACAGAAGTATAATAATATGGAGTAATATACATTCGAGTTTTGGATATTTTAATTGAAAATATTGATTTAACTGTTTTCTCTTATAAAAATAAATCGATCAAAGTTAATAATATTAGTGAATTTATTGGAAAAAAAGAAGAAAAAAACGAAACTCGAATGTTTGACACTGGTCGGCTGATAAGTTATACGCATGTTAATTAGATAAACATTTGCATTAAACAAATAAATTTGTTTGAGCTCTAATAATAAATGATTATATCAATGAACTTATTTGAGCGAGATTTAAACGATATTTTATCCATTATTTCAAAGAGATTAGTCTAAAAGAAAATTGTTAATGATTGGATCATAGAGTAATGAATTTACAAAGATTATTGACTTTTATTGATTTCATATATACATCGCGCTGGAAATTTTAATAAATTTGTAAATGGAAAACGTAGTATAAAATATTTTGATTAAATTAATTTAAAGAGGAAAACAAATTTATATAATTTTAAGATACTTTGTCTGCAATAAATAATTTATTTCCTGTAGGTTAACAATTAATAAGTTACATCCTAAAACTGCTTTCCCCTATAACCCAAACGAGGACAACGCAATTGTTTTAATACATTGAATTTATATTATTGTATTATTACGTTGTCCGCGAACCCAAAACGTTACTGAGACGATTCTGAAACGTTACGTTTTAGTCATAAAAAACGTCCCAGAACCGTTCTATTTTGTCTTTTAGCAAGACGGTCACAAAATTTTCTCAAATGTAACATTTAATATTGGTCTCAATTTAGACGGTTTCATATTGGTTTCATATAGGGCAGTTAGTTTTTGGTTTCAAATTTAATTATTATATGAAGAAACTCTATATAAAGACTATATATATAACTCTATTATATATAATAATTTTAACTAGTATTAATAATTTATGTATATATTTCACTGAACGCTCTACAACAAAGAGCTACTCTATTTTTTATAAATATAGTAAAGGTGTTGAAAAACAATTCAATTGCTAAAGATAAACAGTAATATATAAACCAGTTACTATTGTCAAAGTAAAGTAATTGAACTAATTTATAATTTAATAATAAATTAGTATAATAATAGTATAATTTATAATTAAAAACAATAATTACTTTATTTTACTTATAATAATGAGTATAAAGTATGAAATAAATTAATTCAGTGTGCGAACTATGTAATTAGTAAAAAATGTATTTACATAATGTATTCTATACAAAATAGAGATGGAGAAAGAATAAAAGCGAGTTCACAATGATATGAAGGAAGATAATAAAAACATTGAAATAGCTGGCGTAATAAACATATATATTTTAAACAAAATTACAGTCAATTTTAATATAATGTTGATGATAATATTGGGCAATAAAGATATACATATATAAAAAATACAGCCAACATCGTTACAAAATGTTAATCACTCTCATCATATGACGAGGATGATGTTAACTGTTGGCGGGCTGCTCCACCTATTTCAGGAGTGCATACTAAGGTGTGCGTCATTTTACCATCAATAGCTTGTGCAGTCCTTACTGAATCCCCTTTTTTGCATTCCTTTGAGAACATCTTCAACCGTCCCATCGATTATCTTCTCCTTAGAGGCTGTGATGTGGCATCCAGACTTTCCCAAAGCAACTGTAAAAAAACAATAATGTATCCACAGTATCAAATAATTTATTGATATACAGTCAACTCTGGTTAAACCAGACAAGCTAATGCAGAAAAAAATGTCCGGTTAGAATAATTTGGAATATATAATATAGTTCTTTCTAAGAATTAGAAAAACTGCTTCTTCTTATAATCCAAACATTAACTACAGCATCGCAGAAATGACATTGATAATACGTAGTATAGCTATTGAAGAAATTTATATAAAAATGGCGTAACTATTGTTACAACGCTACTGTGTAAAATGCATAAACTTGTCGATCTATAAATAAAGCGAATATATTTTGCTTGATAATTTCTGTTAAGCTTTTGTTGTTTTTAATTTGAATAAATTATTGATAAAATAAGCTTGGAAACTTCTATTTATATGTAGAAAACACTTGGATAAACAATATGAAATTCATTTTATTAAATATTAAAACATTAATTGTCTTTAAAAATATGCTTTTTCATGAAAATTAAGCTAAAACACATATATATATATATTAGTTTCTGCTATTATTTTAAATGGGAAATCAGTAAAATGCATATTGAAAAAAAAATTCTACATTTGAGTTCCGGTACCCAATGGATTCTGATTTTACATATCAAAAAATACTAGAAAGTGAAAAAAACATTTTGTACATTTCCTACCTAAGATTTCTACAGAAGTATAAAATACAGTGTTTAATCTCTATACTGAAAAGTTAGGTATTTCAGGTTATACAGTTTTTGTAGTGAATATGAAACAGACTTGTGCAATAATTACTCTTCGATGATGATATACAGCATAAATAGCAAGCTGCTTTTTCAATCACATTTTAAATAATATAATTAAAGCAAAATTTACAGATAAATATACCAATTAAGTTGTCAGGAATAGGGTGTTTTCCAATTTACCCTTTTTTGAGAACATTGCCCAGACAAATGCTGATGCAAGAAAACAACATTTCCTTAATTCTTGTGCCAATATCACGTGGTAGACATCTTCCAGCAAGCATTGTCACCTGCAACATAACAAATTGAGGTTTATAATATGAGTTATATTTCCTTTTACTTATTAAATATTACTTTTAATTTCTTAATTTCTTTTAACTAATCTAACTAAATATTTGATTATTTTTCATTCGACATGTTGAAATATACATGATGGCGCAGAAGTTAGTGCTCTCTCTATAGTAAAACAGGGATTGAATCGAGCCTGCCCGGTCGCCAGATGCAATCGCATTTAGTTTTGGCAATTTGATTTATAAACCTAAGTGTTCGATGGGCCACTTGTTTTCTAAGACAAGGTGTGTTACTATTGTGTCAACTGATTTGACCATGCGCTGTTTGTTAGTATAAAGATCGGATAAATAATTTCATAGTATTCGGTAGATATAATCCGATCACCGATTAGCACTCTATGTTCTTGTATACATATTAAAATAAAATATAATTTTACAAATACCTGAAATGAAATTTTAATTAAAACTTAAAAAATATATAAAGCAATTATTTTAACTTAATAAATCGGAAGTAGACTGTAAATGCAACTCGCCTCGCCACATGGGTTTAATTTACTACATAAATTATTTAATTGCTCTCAGTTTTTAAGAACAATATTTTGCACAAGCTTTCGGATAGGTAAATATTAGTATTGAACTGTATGCAGAATAAATATGAGTGGACATTCTCTGTATAATTACTCTAAGATTGGAATGATTGTTTTTAATCGATTGATGTTGCAATTTGTAATATAAATATTTCATAAAATTTCATGAATAATAAATATTTTATTATCGGTTGGTTATACCCAGCTATATAACGATATATTATTATCTATATGGTTAGATAAAGTTGTACAACAATCAGCAGAAAAAACAAACTTACAAAATATAAAAATTATTTCCAAAAATTTGTCTTCAAGTTAGAATAAATAGAATATTGTTCTTAACAGGATCGATTTTATTGTGTGTAATCATTGCGTAATCAAATGTATTTTTGTATAATAAATTGATAAAATTTTAGAGAGAGTTATTTTTTATTTAAAAAATTTTTATTCAATATTAAAGTTTGCTGTACAATCTTTCAAATATCTTAAAATAACCAATAAAAAACTTAATCTTAAAATTGTATAGAATAATCCATAAATATATACTGCTTTTAATAAAATTTTGTTTTACATTTCATTTTATTTTATTTTAATTGTCTATGTTTTATTATAGCACCAATAAGAACAGAAATTTGTAGTTTCATAAATATTTTATAATAATAAAATGAAAGAAACAAGAGTTTACATATTGTTCTTGTACTTATCTAAATATATGTATTTTTAAAATATATAATAAAAATAAGAAAGGTACTTTAGAATTTTAAATTATATAAGTTTAAAAATATTATTTCAGATATAAATATTTTGATAATTTGAAAAAATGACATTGTGTTTTAAATTATATATTTTTATTATTCGTACATGCTGAAATATAAATATATTGTTTGTTAAATACATACAGTAAATTATGTATGTATAATGTATAATATAAATGTACAGAATATATATACTTACAGAATAAATTCGTTCGACAACCACAAATATATTTAAAATATAAATTATATTATACAGTAATATAATCATGCATTAAAGTAATAAAATGACAATTTTATAAAAGGAAAAATTTATTGTGACACATTGTACTTTTCTTTTTTTGACTACATTATTTAGTTGTTCCGATAAATACAAAATATATTGTATAAAGTGTGATGTATTTTATGTTGCATTATACTTATATATAATACATCAAAATATGGATGTGTATGTGTATAGAAATAATGGTAGACACAATATACATGTATAAAGATTAAGTCTTCATAATACTGTACTATGTGATAATAGTTTGTGAATAAACTAATAAAATAAATATTTACCAGGAAAGATTAATTAATTCAGAGTGATTAAGAATTATTAAAACATGCATATTTAAGAATACGTTAATATTCACAGAAAAATGTTTAACTGTATGAGGTGTATGCTTATACCATGATTATACATATTGTTCTTTGCATTATGACATAACGTAAAAAAGTTTTTTATATAAATAAATTTAAAAAATTGGAATATTTAAAAATTAATAAATTAATAAAACAAGGTTAAATTGTAATTTTCTACATAAAAAGATATAATAATGTCTACAGTTTAATAATTTACTACAAAATAAATACAATATTCCAGAAAATTAACTTGAAACTGTTTGACAAAGGGATTAATTTATGATTTATAGTAAAGCGGTAGTATACAAAATGACAAGAGAGTGGACACATCTTATAAATGATATAAAATATATGTATCTATAAATTATTTAGAATTATTATTTGGATAGATATACACATGAAAAAAGTAAACGATCAAATTAATTGAATCGTTGAAATAATATTTTCTGAGTATAAAATATACTTATAAAGAGTGTTTAAAGTATGTTTACTGCATTCAAAATATATATATTTTAATGAGCTTAACTTGAAATAGAGGTATTATGGTTTCATAAGTATGTTTGTGAAATGTAATTCTTAGTTTTTGTACTAAAATCAAAAATTTATATTTTATGAAAGAACATTTTTAAATGCATTAAGGTATACAATTGCTGTTTTGAAAATAACTTCAACGTACAAAAACTATTTAAATTAAATTAAAGTATAAATTTAATACAAACAGTATTAAACGAGTGTATATTTATTGAATTTATAAGATATACTTTTTTGCAGCATGAGTACGATTTATCGCTTAATATTTTACCCAGAAATCTGTGAAAATATATCTTTCAATTGTTTAAAAATTTTCCGGAAATTCTATGCTAAATAGTATTTATAATATTTTAAATAACCATATATTGGAAATTACACAAAATATATCAATATCAAAACAAGTTTGCAGATAAAGCATACCGTAATTGTTCTGATTTTTATGACTTGTAATGACAGTAAATTGACATAATTTATATATATAATACGTACCAGAATATAAATTTGTCCATGAGTAAACTAAATACTACATAAATAAATTGTTTCAATTCGGTCATTTGGGTATAGTATATACCTAATGCAAATCAAGTAGTAACTCCAACATCTCGCATTTCGTTTTGAACCAACAAAATATCTTTAGGAGCTTCATTATTTGAAATTTGTGAAATATTATCACAATTTTTACAATTTCCTGGGGTTTTACACGCTTTTGAAGAAGCAATCTCCGTTGCAGCATTTTTGTATTTCTGTCTATTTTTCAGTATGTTAAATATAATCATATCGCAGATCAAAGTTGCTACACCAAAAAGTCCGGCTCCAGATCCAACGTTCATCGTGAAAGTATAAAGGTCAAACTTAAAAGCTTTACCGTGAACTGAAATAAAAAATTGTATTCCGAAAGCTTTGATAAGCTCCCGATACTCCACTCCATCAGCTAAGTAATAGTTGCCATAACGGAAATTCCACCCTTTTGCTACTGGTACTTTGGCATCATCAAGACGACGAAAGCTGTATTCTGGCAAACATTTATCTTCCGATAAGTCTAAATCACAATCCCATATGATATCAATGGAGGCCATTCCACCTCTATACCAAATATCAGGAGTATCCGCATTAGCGTATTTCAAGATGTCACCGATTCTAAATATTGGGCAATACTTCTTTTGAGGATGGTTTGGCTCGTAATTGCATGTATAGAGAAATCGTCTTTTCATCCAAGGAAGCACGTTTCTACGTTTGACATTAAATTTAGGAAATGCAATGCTATTCTTCAGGAGAACAGTAAAGTTAGGAGCATTTGTGATAACTCCAACATCCTTCAAGGGCATTTTGTCATATTCCGTCGGACACCAACCATAAATCTCACAAACTGATATGTTGGCAACCTGGTCACTTTCAACACACCTCCCTGTCTTTATTCCATTGCCGAGCATGATGTGTTCTCCTTTTTTGCAGTCGGTATCAATTTTACATTGCACTTTGTAAACATCTGAGGCTTCGGGGCAAGTGCCTCGTGATTGACCGTCAGTCGATACCATGTTGGTCATAATGAAGAATGCGGAATTTTGTTGCGGTGGGACCACGTAATCAGCGACATCGAAAAGTCTCTCTCCGATATCCGTGCCCGAGAGATTAAGGTAGGACACACCTTTCACTTTGGCTGTGACTCCACTAATTGCTGTGTCGGAGGCCTGATAGCCTCTTTCCATAATCATAATCCAGCCGACGAGGTAAATGAGAATGATCGCCTGTGTAAAACGAAATAAGAATCCTACCGTTCGAGAATTGATTTGTACCATTTTTTGAGTCTCATACTCAAAACACGAATCCAGACAAGATTTCATTTTTGCTGTATTATTTTGTGACAATTTTTAATTTTGTTTGCAATTATAAGCTTTTGGTTTGCAACTATAGGCTTTTGATTTGCAATGTGGTACAATTGGTATGTTTAATGTGTATATATAAATGGTTTAGTTTTACTTATCTAACCTTTCAACAGTATCGATAATGAGAATGTGAAAGTCAATTTCGTGCCCCAATTATCAGTTTCAATTTCCAATTATATTTAAATGCGTTCTATTAACGCAAACATTTTAGTATTTGCAGTGGTAAACTTTCGTAAATTTACAACACAAGATTACATAATTGGAACGAGAGCATATAAATACCCCAGTATTTTTGACAAATAGTTTCAGTGATACTTACATATATTACAGAATTACGCTCTCATACTGTTTAATTTATCGGCATGACTAATTACTAGTCGATTACATATATTATGTAAACGTATTCCAGTTGTGCAAGCATTTAACCACAGTTATTTATACTCACTATCTGAGGAAAGACCTTGTATAAATAGTATACGAGCAAATGTTCGCACACTTGTCAGATTTCTTGCAATAAAAATAGAAGATAAAGGCATAATATTTGGCTCACACAAATTATCTACTTATAAAATTTTACATTTTAAAATATTATTTATTACTTTGAAACGCAAAATATTGCATGCAATTCCTACAATTCTATTTCAAATTCAAATTACTACATTTTGTACATTATAGAAATTTCTTTCGTTGTAGCAGTTTTGTAGAGGCTTCAAAAATTAAATTAGATAATCTAAATTGTATATTTCAATAAAGCTTTTCACAATTCACACAAATTCTTTTATTTCGGGATAAACTATTTAATAGTTCTCTTACCTTGTGCCATTTATTCGGAACTGTAATATATATATATATCATATCTATATAGCATATATGTGTAGGTCTGTCATGTACTAATGTGTAATAAAATATATTTGTATGTATATAAGTATTCGTATTCGTGTTCATGGTGTACGTGTATATAACATATATTTATACTAAAATAAAAGTGTTTGATATCTTCCTTTCGATAACATTTAGTGTTATTTTACTCTAACTGCTGTTCATTTATTTTATATGCGCGTGTGTTTGCGATGGCAAAAATAGATGTCTTCATTTTAATACTGACTGTAACATGCAGGCTCTATTATCAAGTATACAATGATAATTGAAATCTTAAAATATCGTAAGTAAGTATTGTCTGAAATATATATATACTTATATGTACTTAGATTATGCACCTGTAGAGAAAATGACTATTTTTAAATATACCTTTAAATATATTTAAAGCGTTTTATACTTCATAAAAACCCTTTTGTACTTAATTAAAATGTTGTACCCGTACCAAAATCAGGCAATCTTTTGATATTTTGTTTTAAAACTTATTTTACAAAATAGAAACTTACGTGATTTGTTTCAAATCTGGACAAAAATCATCAATATATGGTAGAAATATTATTTTGTAGCAGTAACGTTTTACAATTGTTTACATTTTGGTGACCTATTTTTGTTTCCTATTTAGACCATACCGTCGGGCAAATTTTGTATTTATTTAGAAAATGTTCTCTGTGTGGTATTTGTTAAAAATAAAAATGTTGTTCTTGATCATAATAAATTCTATTTACAATTTTCGTCTACTTTTGCAGCAAAATGTTTAAAGATTTTACATTTGCTATCAATTTCAAATTCATGTTTAAACTCTTTCTATGGCTCATATTTGGTAAATGTTAGATAAGTTGTTTTAAATCATTTGTGTTAAACTATTGATATTATTTATATTTGGCTCTAATTCATTTCTTTGACTTGTGGTTAGGATTTCTGTAATAGTGTGCGAAAAACAATACGCATACTGTTTATAGTTTTGTCCGATTTTATTGAAATTTTTAGTATCATTTTAGATATTGAAGGTAAGAATGATGCCAATATAACGTGAAATATTTAATATGAATAGAAATGTGCATCAGTTCACAAATAGCGTAAAGAATTATGATTTTCGGGAGGCAATAAAAATGCGTGTTTTTCGCAATTTCAGATTTCATATAGAATGAATCAATTTCTGTGATGTTTAGGCCATTTCTGCGTGTCAGCTATTAAAATCTTCTGATATGTTATTCATACTTTATTGAGAAAATAAATTCAAACCGTTTTTTGCCGTTTCGATTTTGATCTTTAATTTTACTAGAACTTCAATTTTTCAAAATTGTTGGTGGAAAAATCCTAATTATTATTTCACGATATGGTAGCCTCGTCAAGCCAAGTACAAGAGCGTCAGCATAAATTAGCTTGAGATATACTAGCAGCTCATAGTAATTAATGCTATTGAGAATAAGCTAATATTTGACAGATAGAAATACGAAAACCATATATTTTCAAATATTCAGGTATGCATCAATATTTGTCTGCTGATGCGAAACCACTACTTGATGTCGTTATTTCCGATCGGGGTGATGCGTCAGTACCCAGACCTTCGGAAGAAAGATCGAACGTGGGACCAATTCACCCGCCACCCTCTCTAAACACGGCCACTGAGGGGTTGCAGCCAAGGTGTCGGAGACAGGTGGCGGCATAAACTGTGCAGTCCAGGACAAGATGTGGTCTGTCCCTATAGTTGGGCATTCAGAGGTTTCTGCTTTCCGGATGCGGTGAAAAAGCGCGGAAAGTGCCCCGTCTGAAGTTCGACCAATGTGAGCTCTTGAGACTTTATTGGCGATGTAGGCTCAGTGTTTGGCGCAATGAGGATTATTTTCGTAGACTCGGCAGTTGTGTTGGGGTGCGAAACGGGTTGTAACGGTGTGCGGATGGACTGCAAATCAACCTGTCTGGTTTGGGAAAGGCAGCTCCGGCGCGGACTGTTTTGTTTGCCTTCTCGTTTCCATGGAGGTCACAATGTCCTGAGACCCACTAGAAGATGGAACTAAACATTCTCAGATTCTGGAGCAATTGGGATCGCTTTGGCAGGTAATCCCCGCGGCAAGCCTCCGGAGAAATGACTGAGAGTCGGTCAAGATTCACACTCGCTGGAAAGTTGGAAGGTCAGGTATGAGAGGATGCTCAGGAGTCATTTTGAAAAGAGACAACAACCTCAGTGTAGGAGGATGCCACTGCTCCGGCTGGGGCTGCGATGAAGTTATGACGTCTGTTACGAATGAAGAAGACAGAGTCATCCCCGGCGTTTGTTATGACGCTTGTGGTCGATCCATCTGTCTAGACCTGGATGTCAGCAGGAGGAAGTGATTCGATGGTCTCTTGGACCGTCAGCTTGCGGATATGTAGGTGATCCTTCCTAGAAGTGGTGTGAATGAGGTCAAGGTGAATTTTTACTCTGTTGGTGTCCTCTCACGGTTGGCAGGGGTGGACATCTTGTTCTCGCATCTTAATCTGAGACCCAATAGAGATGATGGTGGTCAACTTAATCCAATTCCTTTAGTCCTGGTCTTCCCGGAACGTGTAGGCGCGCTGGAGGACATCTCTTTGGGCTATCATTGTCACTGGGTTGGGCAACGGGTGGGCGTTAGTCTTGTGAGGTGCCTCAAGAGATTTCCTATTTTGGACTCAGGTGTGACCTGCAATACGATGGAGGATGATGATACGACTTTAAGGCTTCTAGTTGGCTTCCTTCGCTCGATAATGTAAACATTAACTGACAGTTTATGTAGGCTCCAAGGAGGTCAGAATAGATCTCGAAAAGAGTGTGCATATTCTCCAGCATGATGCTTGGGACTAATTTTGCCGTTGAAATCACTGAGGTCCAAAGAATGTTAAGATATGTACTACCAATTTGGTCGGGCGATTTTTTTAATTATTGTTGTTCAAAATGCATATATACAGATGAATATAAACTGAAGAAAAAGGAAAACAAAATGTCAGAATAAATTATTGGAAATGGTAAGTTTTTTAAAAATCAACGAAGCTCACATGAATACATATTTAATTGTTTTTAAAAAACGAATAATTATTAAATAGTAAACATAATTCAATGTATACCATTGCTAAGAATTGTTTTAAAATTTTTGTAATTGTACTTTAAAAAAATTTAAATTTATATATGCGTGTATATTCTGCATACTGATCTGTAGGTATATGCATTTTGAACAGTAAGAATTGTAACATATATTCTTGACACCTTTTTATATTGATTTATTCAATAGCTGAAACTACAACATCATCAAATTGCATTTTTTAACGTTTGTCTTTAATGAGCTTGTTTCTTGGCTTTAATATTTGCGAAGCAGTCGTTTTTGTTTGGATTTCTAAAATAATACAATTTCGTAATCGATTATTATTTAGTC
Organism: Invenusta paracnida; assembly: GCA_036023295.1. Taxonomy (NCBI): domain Eukaryota; kingdom Metazoa; phylum Platyhelminthes; order Proseriata; family Coelogynoporidae; genus Invenusta; species Invenusta paracnida. Next base: position 755 of record JAYRBW010012354.1, on the reverse strand, counting down.
GAAACTAATTTTCAGTATTATAAAAAATTCATTTTAGCCATACGTGGATGCATCCGAATAAAAAATCTCTGCTTAAAACGAGGTGAAAAGAATATATCACAACTAATACTGCATATATTTAAAAAATCTATACATATAGTAAATTAGAAAGGCAACTAATATGACCGCTAATTCTGCGTTCGATTGTTTCCTTCGATTCGATGGCGTCCACATTGTTATTTTGAACGTTTTTCAAATAATTTGGGTTTAGTAAACATTTTTTTATGCACACTAAAATTAATCTATGTAGTGTATGTAATTGAGTTTGGATTTAGTAAACTTTTTATGCAGCACGGAAAACTTATTATGTTTACTAAATCCGAATATATTAATCCTATATATGCCAATTCCTGCAGCTAGAAAAATATAAAAATGGAGTAAATTTCAATCCATTTAACTTTTTGTCCTAAAATTATGTGACATTTCCAATATGATTGTTATGGAATCTTGGTATTCATATTTTGATATTTTGACGATTAATACTTTATTGAATTCATCACAATACAAGTATGTATTTAAAAAATATTCAATCTATTTTATATATAAATATTATTATATTAATTATACTAGGTACTATTAATAACAATATTTTTTATGAAAAAAAAATTAGACCGAAAGAATATATTCTGTGATATTTATCTGTAGTAATGTTGTAAGCAATGTTTGTGTTGTTATTGATTAGTTAATACTCTATAGTTTATACCTAGATCAATGTA
>JAYRBW010012343.1:0-13222 GCA_036023295.1 Invenusta paracnida | reverse complement strand
TAAATATTCTTTTCTTCATCTTTTTATTTATATGTATGTTTTATTTTATTTACAAATTTATTTATACTTTTTTTTAATTTAAAGCTTACAGTCTAGTCTGGTGATGATAAAAACTCTATCAGGGTTCGTACGGTTTGGGAAGATTTGAGAAGGTTTTGGAAAAACAAAAATAAAAATCCCGGCCCTGGAAAGTTTGTAAAAAAAGGGGGAAAGAAATTTTTGTTTATTGAAATTTTTACTCTGTTAATATCCCGATTTCGGTTCCAAAAATCTCCCGATTTTGAAAACTTAAATTCTGTAGACACCCTGTTAAGGCATAGTTTGCTGTTTAACTTACAATTAGTCAGTTCGTAATTTCTCTTAGTATTCGCTTTTCTTAGTACGTCGCATAAGGTCTTGGATTGTCTGTAGACACGCACAGGTAGATCGTGGGTTTTGAAAATCTTCTTTATTTTAGAGTCTGAGAGGAATGGAAAATTAAAGTATGCATATTTGATTTCTGGGTTTGTTTTCGTTTCGTTCTTTTTCCTTTTAACGATTTTTTGGATTTCGCTTTCACGGTAGTCGTTAAGGCGTAGGAGATCTTTGAAGGTTTCAGTTTGTGAGATTTTGTCTGAATTATTTGAGCATCTATATATTCTTCTTGCTAGTTCGTTTGTTGCGATGTGGAAGGTAGGGCTGAGTCAGCATGAGAAAAGAGTGGCTTTTTTGCTTTCTTTTCGAAGAAGTTAAAAATGACGTGCCGTTTGTAAACTTGAAGTCTAAGAGGGCTAGGCTGTTTGTTACATCCGGGTGTTCAATTTCGAATTTGATAGAGGGATGTTGGAAGTTTAGTGTTTCGAAGATGTGAACGGCTTTACTTCTAGAGGTTGGCAGGATGCATGTGTCGTTTACGTAGCGTCTGTAAATGCTTATGTTCGTGCTGGTGTGTAGGGCGTTTGCTTCTAGGGTACCCATAAAGAGGATGGCTTGAAGGCCAGAGATGCTGCTCCCCATAGGGAGACCGTTAGTCTGTCTGTACATATGACCCTTGAATTCGAAATCGGTATTTTGGAGGATACACTTTAGGAGGGTCTCTATGTGTTCAGGATTGAAAAGTTTACAAATGTCCGGTCTAGATTTCAGTCTGTTGGTCGTATCTTTGATTGCACCAATGGAGGGCACGGATGTGTATAGGGCGATTACGTCAACGCTGAAAGAGTAGTTGTGTGTCTTTCTCTGTTGAGGCGTCAGCACCCCGATTTCCCTGAGGAAGGAAATGGACCGGGACCCGTCCGAGAGAGTCCTGAGGGAGGGTGTGTTACCTAAGAGGCGGGAACGGGGGCCAGCATGAGCTGGACAAAAGAGAAGAAGATTGGTTAGGTCTTCTGAAGGAAAGATACAGAATGGGAAAGAGGGGGATTCCGCTTTCCCTATGCGGTGTCTGTAAGAAGCGAGGAGGGGAGAGGCCAGTACGAAGCTGCGCGAGAGTGGCGCTCGGAGGAGGATTTGGAGAAACCCCCTGTGCAGGCTCTGTGGGTGGCGCTGTGCGGGTAGGCGGCGTTGTTGGAGGATTTGATGAAGCGAGTAATGGCCGAGCGGACGCACGGGAGGTCGACAAGGCCAGTCTGAGGGAGCTTGGCTTCTTTGGCGGCTTCGTTCTCTAGGAGCCCACTGGAGGGTGGTGTCGGTGGTGGAAGAGAGGGCGCTGAGGTGGCTCCAGATCTGTTTAAGGGTCTGGTCTGTCTGGGCGAGGCAAGGCGACTCATCAATGACTTGGAGTCTTAGAGGAGGCGGATTCCGCTGCTCGGATCGACATTTGCGAGGTTGGTAGTTCCCTCTAGGCCTCGGAGACAGGCGATGGATTCCCGCGCGGAAGGAGGAGGAGACTAAGCCGGCGGAGCAGAGAAAGAGCGGAGGAGGGACTCTTTGAGGAACATAACAATGCCAGCCCCACCGAGAGTGGTCGCGTTCGTGGCTGAGCCATCCGTCCAGATGTGAAGGTCTGCGGGTGGGAAGCTATCGATGGTCATGATGGCTGCAAGTTTCCTGGACTCAGGCGGATCATCTCTGGCGGTAGCGACGTCGAGGGTGTTCGGATAGAGACGCGGGAGGAGCCAGACCACGATTTTTGATGTCGTTTATAAGGTCGAAGCTGTTGCCAAGGGGTGCTGGCACATCGTTGAGTAAGGGGTTGAGAAGATGGGTGAGCAACCATGCTATTTTATAAGTAGGGCCATTAGAATTGAAGACGATTGGGCGAATTTTAAGTTCCGGAGTATTGTGTTTTGACTAAATGGTAGAAACGAGGAATGGCCGAGTTATTCGGATGAAATTACGGACATATTTACTGTGTAGATTGATTCCTTTGCTGATACGTTTCCAGGTAGAGTTGATCTTCGTCTCGATTGTGCGAGCTTTCATTCTGGAGATTTTCTGGTATGTCGAAGTATCTTCTAGATGGTTGAAAGCAGCTTCATCGTATTTTTCGGTTTCTAAAACGCAAAAATCTCCTCCCTTGTCGCCATGTCATATTCAACTATTTAATAGACTGTCTCTCTGTTTTTCATCATATTTTATCGCACTCAATAAGGGAAGCTTCTCTTCCGAAAATTTGTGTAAAATATACTTATTTCACAGCAGCTTGTGCTTCATCTTTTATTTTATTCACTAACATGCTGCTACAGGAAACTTACATCTATTATTTCCATGCGTTTGTAATATACTATGTATAGAATTATTTATTTATCTATCTATATTTCTACGATATTAAATTTTACTACTCATGTTCATATTTTATTCATATCATAAGTAAATTCATATTTTTATGCTCACAGCAGCTTCATATCACATTTGATTCAAATAGAATTTATTAGGAAAATGCTCAATATATTCAAATGTGAATAAAAGATGATAAACGCATGATTAGGCAGATAATTGCGAAAGCTGTCGAATTGTTTAGTTAATTTTAATCTTCATAAAACGAAATTTACAGTATACATCGTTATATACACTTCTTTTTTTATTTAAAAGTAATTGTGCAAATTTATAAACTTATCTATGCATGATTGTCATTTGTATATATTTCTTAGTGCTCGATGTGTGCTTTTAAGTAAGTCAAATATTTTTGTAAGCAGATTATTTAAGAAGTTATTCTTACTAATCCATCATACAGATACTCCTAGGCTTTCGTGCTTCGGAGGTATTCTGGGACCGCGATTCCCCGCAACTCAAATGCCCCGATCCCCGACTCCATATTCTCAACTTGGATTGGTACGGGCAACCGGGCGTCCTACTTAGTCATGTATGGGGTGGCTCGGGTCTCAAACTCCTCGGCCGAAGTGACACGGAGGTTGTCGGCGAGTTGATGAGCCTTCTTATTGGGATGTACCCCCAAGCTGCTGCAGGTGGTGCTGGTGGTGAGAATGGAGAAGATAGTTTCGAAGGAGGAGTGCGTCCGTTATGGGCCATTGTGACGCGCTGGTCAGAAGATCCCTTCACGTTGGGCAGTTATACCGAGGGTGAGATTGGCTCTTCCGATATAGACAGGAATGCCTACGCTGCCAGTTTACCTTCAGCTGTGAGTTTCCATACACACGAGTACGACAGATTTTATTGGTATTATTTCTATACGCTACATAATATATACATAATATACGCTAGTAACGCTACATATACGCTTATGTTCCAATCGTGTTTTAAGTCTATCAGGAACACTACGGCACACCTCTTTGCATAACTGCACATCACTGTTTCCAAATTTCTCTATTATACATTCCCGTAATACTTAAATCGATCGTGGATTGGTTGAATATGTCTGATCTTTCAAAACGTTTCAAAGAAAGAAATCTGGCGGGCTAAGATCAGGGGACCGTGAGGGCATTCAGTGGGTCCTCGGCGCCCAATCCATCTTCCCTGAAAACATTAATCAAGCCAATTACGCGTGTTAACTTTGTAGTATTTTGGCGCTCCATCTTGTTAAAAGTATGCCACCTCTGGTACTTGTGGCCAAAAGTGTGTCTGAAGTATTTTAAAGTAATTATCACCATTTACTGTGATAAAATGGACCGATAATACCTTGAGAAGATATGGCGGCCCAAACAGCTAAACCTGGAAGATTGAAAGCTTTTGTGAGAAATTTCACAAGTTATTCTTGGGTTTTCTACGGCCCAATACACGGAGTTATGACGGTTTTTACAACCCTTAAGTTTAAAACATGCTTCATCATACCACCAGGTATTATCAATAGATATTTAACTATATAGTATACTAACACAGTAGTAAATACAAACAATTAAGTATCTATGGTATTATTAAGTACAGTATTATCATTATGAATTAAACCAAAGAATAATTCTGAGAATTGTTCTATTCTGTCATGATCATTATTCGGTAAAGCTTGTACAAGGCGTGGGAAATAAGGCTTCATGTTTCGTTTATGCAACAATTTAAGTACACTAACATGAGATATACTTCTAATGAAAGATGACAGCTTAATTTTGGACTTTTAGTCAAACTTGCTTGTAATTGATTGCCATTTTCATCGGTTGTTACTGTAATAGGCTTCCCTGATCGTGAAGTATCTGACTCTGTTATCTCAAACTTGAGGACCAACTGCTTAATTTTACTTTTTTTTATACAGTAGGTATGTGGAATTTTTCGGATAACCAGCGACTCACTTTTGCTACATTTTCATTGTTCTTGTAATACAATTGAACTGCAGCTATTGTTTGCTCTTTAATTAAGCGAAAAGCCATGCTTGTTTGTACAGCAGGAATACTGATTTCAGTTACAAAAGGCATGCCCAATTTAAAATTCTGTGCATAAACTACTAACAAAAGGGTAAAACATAGAGATGATAGGAATTTTGAGTAGAACTTTCTTACCACACTGTAATATATATTATGTACTATTAAACTCAGTATTTCAAAGTAATCTCGTTTATAGAATCAGCTAAACATAAATAATTTTGTGTCAAAAATTGAGATTTTATTTTAGATATATTTGTTACAAATGGTATGTAATTGTAAACATTTATATATTTTACACTCATGTACTTATAATAATATCGCTATAGTGCTATTTTTCTCTTGTCATATAAAATTTGGCGATTGCAATCACGAATGACTCAGTCAGATTAACATATCATACTATTCTATAGATATTAAGTTCAGTCGTATTTATTAAATTTTGTTTACTCATTGGGTTACTATAGAACTTTTAGAAATGTTTAAATTGCAAACAAATAAAACTCATTTAAAAATTTGATGCCGTTAACATATGCTTATAAGTCGATCATATCGTTACAATGAGACCAAACTCAGTTTTTAAATAACATAAATTAATCTAAGATGTTATGGTACACATAATATGATCATTGTAATAAATGTGTTTTTTGCCTACATTGATAATTTAGTCTGTCAAATTAGTGTACCTAATAAATGATTTAAACTCTATTGAAATATTTCATCTCACGAGTTGTAACTAAAGAGTTTGATTTTTTGCACTTATAAATTAATTTATGTTTACAAAATTGCTGTTTTAACTTTTCTATGATGCGTGTAGGAAGAGCCCCGACTCCTGTTCGTAGGTGAGGGCACAGTGGACAGCTCTCGAGGCCAGCAATGTACACACGGCGCTTTTATGAGTGGTGTTGACAGAGCCTGTGACATTATTCGACACGTGAGTCGAGGAGTCTGTGGTGTCCCCATCTCTAGTATCGTCGACTTTCTCTTCGACGATGTGAGCGGAGTTGGGGGTACCGAAGGCGGACCAACTGCAAACAAACGCCGTCGAACTGTCGCAAAACGGGAACAGGCCGTCGCTGCAGACGCAGCTTCTATCACTACTGTTGATAGCGGTGGTAATGGTGAAGCACCTTCCAGTGAAGATCTTGTTGTTAAGATTAAAACACCCACTATGTCTGTTGTGGTGGCCGATAGACAGATGGCTATTTCACCTATATCGCCAGCCAGAATTTCGCCAGTGGTAAGCCGAGGAAAGGTTTCTATAGCTACAAAAGCAAAAACGTTGACAGCATCGGCAGTGGACATGCCACCAACTCCGCGGGGATGTGTTGATAAGACATTACTCCCAGAGAGACGACTTCTTTTCAGTGATCCCAATTCTTTGGACATACTTGATGGGGAATTTGGATAGCCAGACAACGATCTAGCCGAGCCACAAATGTATTATAGTGTACATTTTTAGCAGTATATTCTACCTACCAGTCCTACATTTTTATGTTGAAATAGTAGGCGCGCATTTTCTAATATTACACGTTGGTTGGCATATTGCTAATACTTATTATGTATTCATTTCTGAGTTTAATTTTTATATTTGCATGCTTGTGTATTTGCCACTACGATATCGAAACTAACAACATTTGCACAATTGATTCTTTTCATTAACATGCTTTCGGTGCTTATTTGTCTACTGTTATAGATTATATGAATTTTTGTGGATATATCAATAATGTCAAGTTTGCTACATAATAATACTAACTTAAAAATAATATTGAGGTTTTTAATTAAGCTAGTAAATTTTCACTTTTTTCATTACAAATGTGAACATACACTAAATAAGTGAGAAAATTAATGTAGACTTCTAATAAATCGTTAGTAAAATCAAACATAAAGTTGAGAGTATTAAAAACAAATAGACTCTTTTTTGACATTATTAAATGAAATAAAATATTCTCATTTTTTTATACGTAGTGTATTATTGATATAGTTACTCTAATTAATTGCAGTTAAGTATTATTAATTTCTCAGTAGGTGGTTCTTTCCCACTTCATATTTGCATGCTATTAAATCTGTAGATAAGATGAGAGTATTCTTATCTTAATTTTTTATGTGGTAAAGTGTGTCATAAAATAGCTTCAAGCAATAACTGAAATTGTAATACCCATCTTAATTAATCATTTATCTTTATGAATTTAACTATTACGTGTATATATTTTCCTTCAAATATATTTTGCAACGTGTAACTTGTGTTGAATTCACTATGATTCTCTTTTCAAAACTATTTGTAAATTTATAATGTATTCATTCTTTTATATAATAAGAGATCATTGTTTTCTTTGTGCTTTTCTGTTTCTTCTGTCCTATGTCGAATGTCTGAATTTATCAATTGTTATTTTGATCATTGTAAAACCATATATTTCATTTCATCAGCTTATTTACACGTTTTTATGAGTGATAATGACATATGAGTTTTAAAAATCATTTCACTATTTTTGTATATACTGTTTTGAAACTGTACATATTAATTAGGAACATACACGTTTTTGTTGTGTAAATTAAATAAAGCTTTTTTAGTATAATTCTTTTATCTGTAACTATAAGGTAGTTTGTCATTACATTGATAAGTAAAATTGTCAAAAATAGAAAAAACTGCACTTGAACATTGTTCTAAAACTAACAATGATAGATTATTTACTCTATTATAATATTTCACTAAATATGATGCTATAGTTCATATATATATAGATGATATAATAATAATATCGGCGAAAATATACAGACCGTATTTATCCAAATACCTATTGCTGATCTGGGCAATATGCAACGCTTAAAGTTTTTTGTTATTAACACAGTAAGGAAAGAATATATTGTATACTAACATAATATGTCTATCTGCCTATTTTATAAATACAGGATCGTACCTACTGATAACTAATTTAGTTGTTTAATCCAGAAGTCTATAGTCAGATTATACATCAGTGGCGATGGAGGAAATGACTTAACCGAAGCTAATAACTTTTTAAATGATAATACCGTTTAAGTCAAGATATTCAAGTAGGGGGGTCGACTCATACGCGAGTACCTATATACGGTAGTCTCATTTTGTAATTATATTTTCTTTAATTTGCAATAAATCTAAAAAACACCCTACTTTATAACATTTTAAAAGTCCTTCTGTTACACATTATTATATATACACATATTATAATTTATGTAATATCATGTCATATATAAAGTGTTAAATTATATTTTAATAGACTTAGTTTTAGTTGCCGATAGCGCTTTGTAATTTTTGCACTTTTGGTGTTTTGACAGCGGTGTGTATTCTATAAAATATAGATAAATATATGATGCGGTAAGGTGCAATAAATATGTTAGCTTACATAACAAAAGAACTTAGGTAGTATCTTTAACATGTCAAATAATACTGGTATATGTGATGGTGATCGAGGATAACATGATTTGTTTAAAATACATACTATAAGTATAATATATATGATATGGCATTTAGATATATATTTCGTTGTCCGCGAAATTGATATACCACCTTTCTAGGGTCTATCAGATGTCTTATCTCAACATTTACAGTCTAACCGGACAGGCTAAATGTATCAAAAATCGTCCGGTTAGCCGGGACAAATTTGGTGAAATTTTTACTACACTACTAAAGCAACATATTATTATTTACAAATGAAACAAAATTAGTAATATGTACCTAATTAAGTTACACAGCTCAATAAGAATTTATTGTTATGTTATCACACATATTACGTTACACATTAAATCTCTAAATAGTGATACTGGATTAAATTATATAGTAGAAGAAATGTAGTCCTGTTTATACAATGGAAATACCTATAGTAAACTGGTGTAGGCATTTAGTACAAGAAATCATCCGGTTTCCAGTTTAGCCGGTTCCGGTTTATCCAATATTAAATATATATAAATAATAGGAAGAATTGTTGGGGATTGAAAATGAGTCCGGTATTGCCAAAATTCCGGTTTGACGTCAAAATGACAACAGGGACACAGGATTTAGAAAAAGGGGTTGTTTTTCTTGATATAGGCGCCATAATATATATTACACCGATTTAACTTCCATTTAAAAAGTATAGATAAAAATAGCAAATAATAACAATATTTTATAATTGTGGGACATTACTTAACAAGCATTTAAATAACAAGTAAAAAGTATATGTACATTAATTAGACAATGATAATAGTTATATAGGACATGTATATAGGTAACATATCTCGTACATTTAGAAGATTAGTTAGACCAGCGTATTATAAAAAAGTTATGCAGGGTAATTGCATACCATTAATTATATATAATCAACAACAAAAGTAAAAATAAGGCAACTATATACAGTGAAATAGATTCTACCTAATAGTATAGTAAATGTAGAACCTATGTGTGCACCAGAGAATATAATTATAGAACTTATATCTATAAAGTGCATATTAAACACAAATTAATAAAAAAATTAAAATGTGTGTACAAATTGTAATTTATCGTATTATATAGTCATGTAAAATATGTATTGTTCAATAATAGACACTTAAGATTAATCAAATATAATATTCGGCATATTTATCCTACGAGGATGTTGTTGCATGAACTTTTTTAATAACAGTGATAATTCTTTGGAAGAAATAGGAATAATTTTTTGGAGCATTGACAAATTAGGAAACCTTGTTAAATCGCAATGATGGATATATGGTTTTCGCTAAGGATGATGGTCTCTCCTTGGGATAAACTCGCTTCCACTTTGCTTTCCATAGCGATCTCCATTTCAACCAAGTCGGAATTGCAAATGTCGTCGTAAATCTTTGTCCTAATTGTGCAAGTATATGGCATCAATCAGTGGGATCGCTATATACTGTCCGTCTGTAATACTCCTGGGGTGAATTTGATGGGGTATTGGCTCGATGTTTCTGCATTTAGCGATTCTGGGGAGCGTTACGTTTACACCAGCATATGCTGCTAACCGGGAAGTATAATTGTAAATCAATTGAAATCTTCCATCTATGGTTGCTCCAATTAGGTGATAATCGTCTTGGACTGCAGTATCAATTTCCTTGAATGCCTTAACGATGTCCACTGACCTTCCTTGTAGGTTTACAATTGTTCCATGGAGTGGGTGAAGCAATTGGTAGATGTACACCATAGTGATAATAAATGTGAAGTCAGCAATTGAGTTGAAAAGTAAAGTGGCATCTTTCTTGTTATCGGAAGACCATTAACCTTCAGTAAATATAGTAATGATAGATATTCTCCAAGATTTGGATGTGTGCCATTTATTATTTCAAATGCAACTATCAGTAAAGGAAATGTAAGATAAAAGTTCTCATAAGATGTATCACGCTCTGTCCAACGGGTCTTGCATAACCCAACAATAATCCTTCTTTCCTGAGTGGAAATTCCAAATTGTTTTTTGTTTACAGTGTTACAACAGGGCTTTCCTTTTAGGCAAAAATTAAAGAAAGTTGCAATATCTGTCATCTTTGTTAGTAAGTACTGTCTGTACTTCAAGCAGCTTACATATTGATGCAACGATTGAAAGATTTATGATGTAACTGTTGTAAAGCATATATATATATATATATATACTGTCGTGAAATTTTTATTCACAATGTGTACATTCAGTCTATTCTTTTGACCGGCCATATTGTTTGCACCATAAAAGCATTAACCCCATAGTTCCAATAAATTCAAACTCACTTGATCACAAAATTCAAACACAAACACTTCACCAGTAATGCGGGGTATGTTTACAAACCCAACAAATTCTTCACGTATTTTGCTAAACTTATTAACAAAACGCACACAAATTGACATCAATTTATCATTGCTAGATGTGACATCATCTATCATGATTGAATGAATGAATTCCCGAGAATTTGACGTCTTCAATAATATCTGCCCTGATTACGTGGTTGCCGATGGCCTCAATCATTTCATTTTTATGTATTTAGCATTTTTTTGTTCGGATGCATCTAAATATTTTCTTAAAAATGTATTCTCAATCTAATGTATCAAAAATAAATTGTATATATATATATAATTATAATTAAGGTTATAAAGTTAATTAAAGTTATTATGTATTATGATATAGACGCCTATTTACAGTTCAGCAGTGAGGAATTTGTTAGGGGTATGAATTTACTTTTCATATAGGCTCCATCAACCGAAAGCTTCAACCACCTCAGGTTCGGTGCAGGAGTATCTTAGAGATTCTGTAAGTGCTGATTTGGAGGCAGAAATAGGGGTGTCATAGAGATTCTGTAAGCGCTGATATTGTGACAGAAATATGGGCATATGGTCAAAACGTCATACTAAATATATGTATGTTTTAGTGGTTACCACGATAGTTTTATGTCGAAATAATTCTTTAAATATACAGTTCAAAGTATATGTAGCTAAAAAGAAATAACTTCATTATCTGTAACCTACTTCTAGATAATTAATTTTGAGTATCGCAAAGTAGGCTAAATTCGCAGTTACTTATGGCGAGAAGGATCATACAGCAAAATATGTAAGAATAGGAAAATATGTGCACATATTTGCAAATATGTTGGGATATGTGATGTGAAGTGATGCGACAGCACGACGTGTAAGGATTCGATTTTTTGGTTGTCCTTCCCCCACCCTCTCCCTCTGTTCTATCTTAGGGACCAACTCGCGTTGGGTCCACCAGGTATGAAGTTTGTGCCATCTAAACTGTAACCGCAGTCTTCGGAAGGCCCCTCTCCATTCTCTCTGGGATTATCAGGAAGGCGTTCGCTCGCCATACTCTGGTGTTGCACTGCCGACACAAGAACAATCGCAGCAACATCAGTCATCGTAAATTTGCCAGCCCCACCTAAATTTTTCGATATCGATATATCGGAGCGCCATCCAAACCTGAATTTGTTGATAGACCTTGATCAGTCCATGATGGAATTTTACTCTTGAAGATGGAGGAAGCAGACCAGGATCAATGGCTGACACCTATAATTATATATATAAATTAGTTCGCACTTTATATAATCAATATTAGGCATAAAGATATTTATAATTCAAATAACTAAAGTTAATTTTGATTGGCTGATACATTATATATAAAAATACTTACACCAAAGTATTATAAATTGAAACAATATTCTCTAAAGAAAATAAATAGACAAATGGGAACCAAGCATTTTATTTAATGCTAAATGTTTTTCATCCCTATAGTCACTTACAATGTAAACTAATTGTGTATGTCTATGTTTCGTTCCATATCAACATCCTTTAGACTATAAAATTTGGACTATAAAATTAGATGAAAAAAGTATTTTCAACAAAATACTGTACCGCCATTATATTTTTCTCCAAGAGATAAAAATTGATAAGATGCATCATTGAAAAGCTTATAAAATTATGTATACCTATAAGATAAATTATATTGTCAATCTACCTAAAATATTTCCAGGTTAATTAGCTTTTTTAATTTCTGTAAAACCAAAGATTACATAAGAATTTCATTATTATATAATTAATCTTTGAGTAAAACTCTACAGGACTAAAATGAATAGCCCCACTTTATTACGATTCTACATATATACATACTCATAACGCAACGTCAAAGTGTGTAGCTTTCCAGCAAATTACAAAAGAGAGAAATTGTCTAAAACTGGAGACTCTATTTGGAATTTGAAATGTAAAGTCAATTATTTGGTAAAGGTTGATTATATAAAAAAATAACAATCTCACAACAGTCGACCCATTCTACCAAAATTCATGCATATATATGTGACATTTGAAAAATTTCGAAACAGTGAACATAATTCTGAAATCATTATAAAAGTTTCTAGACTTGATACAAATGTGTACCTACTATATATTATCTTTACTTTTTCTCACATTTTTTCGGAACACCATTATAATTATAAATTATGTTTATCTGTTTGTGTACATGTTAGTATTATTATTTTCGAAACTAATTGTGATTCTTACACCTTAATTCATATTATATTTTTATTAAAAATTACGCAATTGTATACATTTACAACGTATATATGCGAAGCTATTAACTATACAACATATCATGGTCATTATATTCTGTCGTTTTTCATTATATATGTTATGTATTGTGTTTAATCCTATACGTTATATATTACGTTGTTTTCATTCTTGCTGTGTATGACAGTGTAATATGCGCATTATTAGTTACTGCCGCATACTTGTATTAGTTTGTAGTCCTTTAGTCAAAGGTGAAACAGGTTCTGTCGCTAGTTTTTGTCTTAAAAAGGATTCTAAGTTGGAAGGAATGTGCTATCCTTCAAGAAGTCTTCCCTTCTCCATGAAATCAATGGTCGAAGTTGAATTACGGCGGTTACTTGCTGCGAAAATTATCTATCCGGTCTCTAATCCTCTGGTGTCAGCACCCATAGTTCCAGTCGTAAAACAAGCCGGTGCATCGAGACCAATAAGAATTTGCGGCGATTATTCTCTAACCTTAAACAGGATCATA
>JAYRBW010012342.1:0-34606 GCA_036023295.1 Invenusta paracnida | reverse complement strand
CACCAATTCCATTCCAAATTCTAAACGACATAATTTGTTTAAGTTGAACACCTTTTTAATAAATCTATTAAAGTAAATGTCTGATAAATTTGTCGTGCATTTTCTCAATTTGTTTCATGTTGGGGTGCTGATTATGATTGTTTCCTGATAAATATACTTATAATGCGAGATAATCCAAGGTTTTTGGGATATAATGAATTATTTCCAAAAATAATAAATGCCAGATGATGATTTTATATGCCAGGAAATGCATTCTAAGGTCTAAAATCCCAAAAAATTTCCTCGCAAGCTAGGATTTATAGCCTCGCTCCGCAGGCCGCTCGCCATATAGGGCTGCTTGAGCACCCCCTTTGCCGAAATCCTAGATCCATCCCTGCATACAGATTTTGCTTGCCTGTTTTCTTTTAATTTTATTAATTCTGATGACTGTCGTTTAGATGTACAATCTAAATTAATGAAAGGTTTTTAACTTTTTATATGAAGTTATTTTGTAATTTTAATAATACCTTACTTACCTAATTTAAATGTGTAGGTATTAAATATTTATTTCTTGCAAACCTTGTGTATACCTAGACCATATACATGTATTATAAATAAAGGTTAAAGGATACGTTTTAGATTTTACAATAAAATCATAGAATTGCATCATTTAACCATATTATAGTATACTTATTTTAACTCATGACAATTTTCATGAAATTGGGTCAAAACCAGACATTTTAGGTATTCTTTAATATGGAAAATCCTAAAATTATCATAGGAGACACAAGCAGCAGATGATACCTCGTTCGTATACTTAAAGTCCTCTTAGCTGCCGGTCTATAAATGTGTTTCAATTATTTTTTGTACTATTATTTACATATATTTACTACTTACAAACATACATTTTCAATTATATATATAATGCAAATAAATATCTTATTATTTATTTATTATTTTTATTTATTTATTTAATTCAAAATATATTTAAGATTATATTTTTTACGCAAACTTCAACGAAAATAGCGTACATTTTTTATTTTTCTGTTTTTAAAAATAATTAATATTTTATACTACTTTTAGTAAAGGTTGTGACATTCAGTAGTATAATACCATTTTTTTCCTAAATGAAGCATAGCCATGAATTTAATTGAGAAAAATTTTATATATTATTTATAAATGATTTTATACAAAATTATTCAAAATAAATAAATATATGCACTTGATTATTAATATTTTAACTTAGTGAATACTCTTAGCGTCCTTTCTCTATATGCTTTCAAACCTATTTATTGTTAAATAAATTC
Organism: Invenusta paracnida; assembly: GCA_036023295.1. Taxonomy (NCBI): domain Eukaryota; kingdom Metazoa; phylum Platyhelminthes; order Proseriata; family Coelogynoporidae; genus Invenusta; species Invenusta paracnida. The sequence continues at coordinate 33,320 of JAYRBW010012342.1, read as the reverse complement.
AAAATTATTTTCACGCTTCGACTTGGACATGGGCGAGGCATGCCTGAATTTAGATCATGACTTACTTAATTTATATGGTTACACCGAACGTTTCCACTTTTGGAAACCGCTCACTGTTTTCATATATATAACTGACAATGATTTATCGAAGACTTATATATAGTATGCCTTATTATTTAATATAATAAGAACTATATTTTATTATAATAACCTTCAAAATTTGTTGAACATGTTCTGATCTGTATCATAAAATTCACAATTAATACCCCTCCCGCGCACGTCACATTTGTCACATTTTGAACCCCCTCCCCCTCTCGAACGTGACGTAATTTCAGACCAGCCCCAAAATGAATAAGTAATTAAATGTAAATGAATGAACATTATCATTTTGAAAAATTATATATATTTACTACTATCACGAATGCACAATATTTTAAACATTTTAGATTGTTACTTTATGTAAATATTTAGATTTCCAAAGTCTAAATTTATTTTTATTTTATGATAATATAATATTTTGTTTTTAAGCATGTAAATATTAGAAAGTTAGATATTTCAAATATTTTCCAACAGGAAGAAATTAACGACAATTATATCCAGCAAATATAATACACTTTAACATACAGCTATGAAAGAATGTGGTGTAATATTATTAATACTATATTGTTTGGCAGGTAAGAATTGTATAGTTAAACACTTTAAAATGTAACATAGTTTAAAGATGCGGATAATGCCAGTAAATACATGTTTTGCATGCAATACAGTTAGAGTTAGAAATAGGCATACCATATGCCATAGCTATAACCTCTGAATTGTGAAGCAAAAATGTATTTATAAAATAAATTAACTGTTATAATAGTTAGCAATGGTTACAGATAACAATTTTTATACTGTTTTAAGAATGGTAATACTAATACTAATACTAATAGTTATAAAATATTATTATTAATATTAAAAATACTATATTTGTATTAAAATACTATATTAGTTTTAAAAATACTATATTAGTATTAGTAATACTAATACTAATAGTAAGTTTTGTAAATTAATCTTTAAAGAGGTATAATTACATAGATATGCTATAGTTATAATATACAATACAGTAAAACTATTGCCATTGGAAATCTTGAACATTCCTACAGAAAAAAATATTTCCCTTTAAATATTTAGTATAATAATTCCGCATGATTAAAAATAACTTAAGATATAATACATGCCATTCACAGAGTTTATAAAGAAAATAAGGTCATTTAGATCCATAAAATTAAGAACATGATTAACTACTGTATATTACAATTTAAGGCATTATGTACAACATATCCATTGGTCACTATCATTTACCTTGTATTATTCCACTTCTAGGATAAACATATTAATTTAAATTAATTAATTATTCTATTGTTTTAAATAAAAATATTATAATAAGTATATTATCATTTTTAAAATTACCAACCTATTAACAAACATAAAAAGTAAAAGTATTATATATATCCTTTATTGTAAATATATTGATATATATATATATATATCTATTATCTAACTATAGCAATAATTGACATATATTATCTAAAAAATCAGCTCATTCTTTTAGCTTGAGACATTAACTAAGAATGAGTATTACAGCCTAATAAAATGTAAGTTCCTTTAGACATGAGCATATATATTTAAAAAATCAGCTATTATTATTTTTTTATTATGCACACATTCTATTTAGGACAGTCCTACTTTTACTGATAGAAAAAACTATTTAAAAAGAAACAATTTTTATGATAATTACTATAATATAACTGATAATATAAATAAATTATTAAACTAAAATAAATCTAGGCCATTTCATAATTTTTTTTTATTTGAAATAGTTTGATAAAGTTTAGTTAACTAAACAAAACTTACTATGTGACTAAGGAAATGGACAGAATTTTAGAGCTGCTGCCAAATTACTTCAAGCCTTTTAAAAATAATACTAATTATTTATATATTTACTAGTTATACATTTTTTGCTTTAAAATATAGTTAATTAATTGTTTATATTTTAATATAAACATTTCTTTAAATATAAAGAGACAAAAAATGTAAAAACATTATATTTTACATTTTCTAAATATTAATCATGAGTGATTTCATAATAGTCAAATAGATATTAGTTTGTATATTCTGTGATCAAATTTATAGAGTATACATACAACTTTTATAGTATTATTTAAATCTTATACCAGCCTGAAATATTGTTTAATCATTGTAAATATTTGTTTTAATATTTTAATTGTTAATTAAATTTATTTAAATTACATTACAAACAAGGAAGTTTAAGAAGATTATACTATATTTAAAACTATTATTTCTTTAAGAAACTATTTAATATAATAATATTAATACAACTGAAATATTTGATATTATTGACACTGTTTGGCTGAAGAATATCCTACTGTAAGATAGATATGAAGACCATGTCAAGAATCTAAAGAGGAAGACAGGGACATATTTGTTGTGCAACATGATAGTGGAAGAAAGCAAAGTGACACTAGAATATTTAGTATATAGATATTGTCAGATGCTTATAGGGATACTATCAAGAGGCCCAATTAAAGATTTGTATTTTTGCATATGTAAATATTCTTTCTTTTATATTCAAAATTTTTTTTGTGATATTTACATTTGAAATTTAAATAAAAAAATAAGGGAATTCATATTTTTGATTATTAAAATATAATAATAATAAAGTAATATATATTTAAAACATTTGACTGAATGCAAATGTATACAATATGGGAAAGCAATATAAAAAAGATGAACATTTGGCATAAAACAAAATAATAAAACATGGACTAAAAAGTAAGAGTATATAATAGGATGAAAGTTTGATTTAAAGTTAGAATTAAGAAGCATTCACATGGTGCAATTTTTAGAGTCATTGGTTTTGGGTGGCTTGAATATGAAAAGTGCTAGACATTGATCAAAGTTAATGTTTATGCAATTTGGCATTTGGAAGGAGAGAATAAATTTTGTGATATTGGTTGTTTAATTTGATTGAAAATTTTGGCATCTTGTTTAGCAATTAAGGAAGAGAGGGCTTGCATTTCTTTACTACAGGAACACCATATCTTTGCTCTTTTGACAAAGTATTCAAGTATGTTTTGGTCTTGAAGTCCCACCAAGCAGGGAATGCATAAGTGATTGTCAGGATGATTATGATGGATTGAAAAACTAGCTTGATGTCACATTCTGCAAGTTCCAAATAACATAGTTTCTTCAAACTATAAAGTGATTTAATAGAAAAAATTATTATACTGCATGAATTTAAGTTTGGAGTTCATGGTAATTCCTAGAATTTTCATTTCTTCCACTATCTTGGAAGAAATGGTGGTTTGAGCTTTTAATAATAAGGTAAGTGTCATTGGCATATTCAATTTTAAGAAGTTATGTGTGTTCTGAGTTTGAAGGTCTGTGGTGGTAATGGCAAAGGCCACTTAGGTCCAATAGTGGAGCCTTGGATTATACTGGAGTTGATCCCAAGGTTGGAGGGACATTTCCATTAAAGTTAGTTTTATGAGAATGATCTTTAAAATAATTGCCATTTATATTCCCCTGTCAAACTAAAGATCTTTTCTTTTTATCAAACTTATTTGTATTTCTTTGTAAAATTCACTTTTTTTCTTATCATATAAATTTAGTGTTATAATATTTAAAACTATTTAGTCTCAAAATAGTAATAAATAATATTTTATATAAGTCATAAATATATAGTTTAAGAAATAAATTATCATCATTAAAACCAAAGGAACCAAATGTAATAATTAGTCTCAATTTATTAATATACAATAAATATATTGTTGTTATTTAGATAAAACCTTTTTGACCTTTGTTTCATACAAAAAAAACATAATTGATAAACTATTTTAAATGTTTTTTTGCTATTCAAAATCTAGAATATACTTCTGATTATTTCTTCATGCAAGTCTTGGAAAGCAATGTTTTCAGCAGTGACACATTCTTTGTTATTAAAATGTGTATTAATGATCTTTTAAATATTTGTAGATTATTTACATTTGTATCAATTACTGGAAATTCCTTCAATACAATTTCTATAGATCTCCAATTAGAATCATACACATTACTTTATTGGTATGACATGCTTATTCAGCTATTGCCTAAAAAGGTGATGAAATAGACATTAAGAGATCTGTAGAAGACATAGAGAAACACACTCTCATTAGAAACATCTCAAAAATACATTATACTTATAAAGACTGATGGCAGTTTTCCATTAATCCAAAATTATTTATGCTATTTATTGGTCATTTCAATGCCATGACTAGCATATCTAAAATTATACTGCTGAATAACAAGTTACTGCAATCTAAAACTAGAAAACACAAAATATGTCCATGCAATTGTTATTGTTTACTCATCTAACTCACAATAAGATTCATTCACCTTCCAACATTTTGTTCAGAATAGTTTGACAAAACTTAATTATTTTTGAAATGTCAATATTGTAGAAAATTAACATTATTTTACTAAAAAACATTAGAAAAATGCAAGCATTATTCAGGAATTCAAACAATGTGATTTGGTCAAAAAAGTGTTCAGCCAAAGAGTATTTATCTCCTCTTTGGCTAATACAAGACAAAAATTCAAGTTATTAAAGGCATAGGAAAGCTAAACAATCAAATCTGTTCGAAATATCTACAATGAAAATTGGATAAAAAGATTTTGACTGGTTTATTGACTTGGTTTTACCAAGCAATTATATATGTTGTTGCCAAAACTAGGATGTTAACGAAATAAATTAAATACAACAATCAGATAATAATAATTATATATGGATAACATTAATCAAATCTAACAGTGGGGTTCCTATTCTCTGGCTCTACCCAATTAATATAATTAATGATGTAATTATGCCCAAGTATTAAAACACAATAAATAAGTATACAAATTCGCTGACATATCAAAACAACATACTTTGACATTAAATTACTAGAAATCATTAGCTAACTCTACCATTATTTTATTCCATGCACATTATTTAACTAGGAATTTTACCTCATTGTTCCAACTTACCACAATAATCAACTTAACAGCTCACAACATCATTCTCTGAGATTAACCTTCCTTTTTTGCACTTCATCTGTTATATTTATTTATATATAACCTCTAGCAACCTGTTTTCCTTTTTCATTAAAATTTAAAATTTATTCTCTCATCTTTTGCATATTTCATAAACATTGCACAAAACACACCATCAACAGACATTCATAAACACATGTTCAAGTTGGAACAATGGCAGGAGTAACAATGTCATCACAGCTAGCATCTTCGAATTGTCTCCCTGATATCACTTAAATTCTTTATTATTTAATATTACTGCCGGTTTAATTAAACCCAGTATTGCAAATTTTATTACACCTTTTAAAAATTGTTAATATTATATATCAAAATTTAGAAGTAATTGCATATATACATATATTACATATATTTTTAGTGAATAATTTATTGAGCAGTAAAAAGTTGCATTAAGCAATACCAATGTGTCATTTAATTAAGATACTTCTTGAGCATAAAAACAATAATGTTTAAAAAATTTTTTTATCTGAATATAATTTTTCAATGTATTCTTTCAAGATATTTTTATTCATTTAAGTTTTACAAACTCAAGTTTAAATACGTTTCTTTTATAGAAATTTATCTGTTTTCGAAAGAAAGTATTATACATTTTTCATATTATTGTGATTGTATGATAAACATAAACATAATGCAAGTATGAGATTATAATATATGAGATTACATAGTATACAGTTTTATTACAAATGGATTATGTTGTCACTATAAGACAGGAAGATTATTAATTATAGATAATATAATAAGGACATTTGCTTTTTCTGAACTGAAATCCATCTATATCTCCGTTTCTTTCAGGTTTGACTTCTGCTCTGGATAGATACTGTTACCGATGTCACAGCGGGCACAGTGGATGTGGAACAGATATTGACATCCGAATTCAGCACTGGAAAAAGTGTGACAACTCGCGCGTGAGGGAAAATTTTTGCGTCAAGTATATTGAGAAAATCGGAGGTGAGATAGGGATGATATGTGAAAACTATTTGAATTATCCCCTAAGTATCCAAATATAAGTTTATATTTATAAATACTATTGCGGGGGCCTAGTCCTGCCCCCCCGATCCCAGTTTGAAATGTGGGGTGGCCAAAACTCCCCACCAAGATATAGGAACCCATTTTTTAATTTTCATTAATTGTGCTCATGATTTTAGTCGATCGTTACAGAAGGGAATAATCTATAACAACTTTTAGATTTTACCAATTTTTATCACTTAATTTCCATGATTGATATGTTTTCATATTTAAAAAGTATAAGGTCAACAAATTTCTTGCAGCTCCGCGGGTTTCCACTCCCAAAGAGGGGGTGTATTAGAAAAATAGTTTGACACTCCACTTCCGAAAAGCTCTCGGCGCCCCTGATTTAGTCAATGACTATGCTGTTAATAGAAAATTTCTTAATCTTAAAGATGCATTTTTGTTATCTCGATATATGCTTAATGCTCTCTCGTTACTAAAAAAAACATTTCACGTTATCAGTTAAATAATTTACTTCCACCTAAAACCTAGACCCAAGAGTTATAAGATAGTTAACAAACATATTAAGATAATTATTGTAATTGCAACACATGGGCAGCGAATTTCCACTGACGGAATATTTAAATATGGTATGTCGTGATTCTGTAAATGTCGAAATCTGTGATTCTTTTTTTTTGAAAACTAAAATAACTTATAAATTTACATCTTAAAATTATCAAAATGTGAGTACAAGTTTGTTATGCTTAATAATGAATTACTACTAACCTATGATTAAAAATATGCAATTCTTCAGTTGCGTAACCAGTCAAAAATGAGATATTAACATTTTCCCATATTAAAGAATGCGACGATTTCTATGAAATTAGTCTGATTTTCGTAAAAATTCATATTTTTGATAAAATTATAATTGATTAATTTTAATTGACATATTATTCTTCATCATATTTGAATTCTTCATATATTTGATACATTTTAAAACAAAATTAAAACATAACCATATTATATAGTTTTCAAATACAGTTTAATGTATCTATTTGACCTTTTTTATAAATTTATTGTCGAAATTATGATAGAAACCTAAATTTAAATGCATGTGCTAGCTATATTTATAATATGGTTTTTATGTTTTAAATGTGTTTTAAAATATACAAAATACATAGAGAATTCAAATGATGTACAATATGTTAATTATAAATAAATTAAATTAATAATTTTATCAAAAACATGAATTTTCACGAAAATCAGAGCAGCTTCATTGAAATCGCCATTATTTTGTCCAATTTAGGCCATCGATATGGCGTCTCGTGAGCCATTTGAATGACCATACGTGCTATTGCTTTGTAGCCTCTTTAAAGTGCTCATTTTGCATAATACGGAAGCATCTTTGAGCAGGACTTGGCAGTATGTAATATGTGGAAGTGCAATAGCATTCGACAAACAGTAAAGTCTCTTTCTGCGTTAAATAACTCGTAGATCTTTTAATAGCCCTTTTAACGGCTATTAATGCCCGCTTGAAGGCTTCTATACAGTGTGGTAGCCAGGTAGATGTGGGTCGATGATAACACTAGAATCTTTATAGTTGACAAATACTTAAGGTGTTGGTTTCCGAATTGAACAAGGGTTGTGTCCTCTCTTAATTTCTGTGGAGTACCACAACATATTTCTGAAAAATTTTCAGTGCCGTATTCATATGCGATGCTGCTTTGGCAGTTGACGTTCCCCATAATATGGTGGTGGTATCATCGGCAAAAATAACCACAGCGAGTCCTTCGTCATTTCCAATAATCGCTGAAGTTGAGTCATTAGTGTACAGGCAGTATAGCAAAGGTCCTAGGATGCTCCCTTGGGTACCCTATACTCAATGTCAATGGACGCGCTTTATTGTTGATTCAACTGTGTGTATTGTCTGCGATTTGAGAAGAAAGAGGATATGAGGCTAATTGCACCTCCTTGTATGCCTAGTTGCTTACTGAGTTTTTCTATGAGACGTTCTCGTTCTATTGTGTTGAATACTGTACTTAAATCTAAAGCTGCGAATAAGACAACATTCCCCTCATCAATGGCTGTCGCCGTGATGTCAATTAGATTCAGTAGCGCAGTTTCGCAGCTGTAGTACTTTCTAAAATCGTGAGCGGAACATGGTAGAGTTTAAATTCTGTCGATGTAGGAAATGAGCTGTTTGGCGATCAGACGCTCGATCACTCTAGATATTGATGGGAGTGTAGCGAGATACACTCACGGTACAAGCTTGATTCATTCTAACAATCTTTTCTTTTATAGATTGCGATGACTTTTGCTGATTGCCAAGTCGAGGAAAAGGTTGATTCTTTTATGACTGCATTGCTGAGGTGGGATATTTCTTTTGGAATTGTGGCACCTGTTTGATTTATTATTGAAATTGGAATTTAGTCTGTCCCACATGATGATGTTGATTTAGATTTTTTGCAGAGTTTTGATGACATTTCTAGGTTGAACTTGCTCAAAACTGTTAAATGTAGATGTATGGATTTTCTGAATTTCATCTCTCTCAACACTTAGAATATTATCTCTATAATTAGTTTAGGTTTATTGATAAAGAATCTGTTCTGGTCTTCTAATGTGCATGTTGGTTGGGGTGTCGGACGACCTTCTTTCCAAGCGATTTGCGTACCAGATTTCATCCTTTGGCAGTGCTAATATGCTCACCAAACTGCTTTCGTTGTTTTTTAATATAATTTCTCTGGTCATCTAAAATACTGTTTCGTGTCTCTCTCTTCAGCTGAATATGAGCTTGCTTCTCTAATCGGTGGCATCAGCACGACGATCTTTCCGTACTGTTCTGTTTTCCGTCGAATTAATTTCACCGTCTTAGGTGTTATGCTTTACTTTCTAGGTGTGTTCTTTGATTTTAATTGTTTGTGGTTGCTGAAGGGATACTAGATTGTTTAGTAGGTCGGTCCACGCTTTGTTCCATGTTGTCATGATGTCTAGTAAGTTATTGCTTGCTTCAATTGTTTGAAGACGTTCTTTTGCTTCAAATGTAAGATATTCGGCTGCTTTCTTCCAGTTTCTTCTGTGAGGTGCCTTTGAGAGCGGCTTTGAAGTAGTTTTATGGTTGGTATATAGACAGCGTTTTGGTCACTTGATGACTGTAAATATTGTATGGGGGCTGTACATTATAGTTAATCAATGTTTGTCCATATGGTATCGATAATATACCAACATATACAAACTAACCTGTAATTAGATGATTGGAATGGTATGGCATGATTATATTTCTGGAATGTCGTATTCTAAAAATAATTCCTATTCCACGTCCAGAAAATCAGTGTTATTCTGATCGGGTTGAAGTATAATCTCTAATGCTTTCAAAATTCTATCTTTACTAATCATAAACATTTTACTTCATTTTAGTATTTTAAGTTTATTGATGTTGAACTCTTTTGCTTTATTCAATTAGAAGATTATTTTAATGTATGTTTTACATCAGGAAAGGATTAGGCACTTAAATGAACTATTTATTTAAGCGATTACTAATTTTTTATTTCATATCTTTTTTTAATTTCTAATCTTAAATAAAATTAGGATGCGCTGTATATTATATGATGCTAGATTACACATGAAAATATTTCCTTTTTAAATTTTTTACTTAAAATAGATATATTCACACTATGAAAAAATTTAGGCAGAATTATTTTAGATTTGCATAATTTATCTATTAAAATTTATATTTATATCTAGACATAATATTAGAAGTGCTGATCGTTTATAAAAGTCTTCAAAATGTTGATTTATTTAGATTGACGAAATAGTTTGCATAAAATGAAATATATCTTTTTTATATCTTTAATTATTAGAATACTTATAATTAGTAATTCTCATACTGAAAACATATTTAAAATAGTAAATATCTTAAAAATAACTTTTGAACTGTCATCCTTCCAGTTTGTATTATATACACACTATTACTGTAAAGCTCAATATATTTTAGGCAACATTTATAATTTACATAAGAAAATTGAATGTATTTTTAACGTATTTTGAATAAGTATCTAATTGCAAAGAAAAAACCGTCAAATTTACATTTCATAAATATTAATTTCTATAAATTGTCTATAAGTTTCTTTAAGTGTAAAATGATTCTTTAAAAATTATTGGTAAGAGCATACGCTTAACAATGAAGCAGATGGAGACAGCAAAAGTAACGTGTTGTATTGTTTATTATTTGGTGTCTGTATTAATTACACTAATTAAGGTTTTTATTGCATAGATTTGATTGTAATTAATTTTGAATATACCACTTTCGCTTCAAGGTCAAGTCTACGTCACTCGGGGTTGCCTTGACGACCTTCTAATGAGCACCTTTCACCGGATTGAAATGCCCTACATTCGTCGGCACGGTTACTGCGTGAATGCCATCTCCTTTGAACGTATGATAATGGAAGGCAAATCTGTGGGTGACGAGTACAAGAGATATTGCTTCTGTAGCGACTGGAATGGGTGCAATTCGGGCCCTCTCCTCACCTCTTCTCCATCTCGAGGGCTCCTACTGAGTCTTCCATTAGCGCTCTACTTTTTTGTGTCTAGATTTTATTATCTTTAATTAGTCTCAATAAATTTATTTACAATGTTTACTAATATTTCGATTGATTATCGATTTCTCTTAATTTACTTTTTTCTTCTGGCTGTGTATTATTATTAGAAAGATTCAATGGATCAATTCTTTTAATTTCATTTACAAGCATCGATTGGTAATCGATTTTTTGTTGGTTTACATCTTTTTATCTGGCTGTGTATATTTAAAAGAATTGGAAATCAACAACAGCTGTAAATTTGTCACATGTACGTTTTTACACTCAGTAACTTTTATATTTTAATATTCTACACATAGAGTAATACAATTCTACATATATATCTACTGTATTGATGTTTTACTATTTTAATACATTTATTTTAATTTTTCATATTTTATAATCCATTGATGTTAAAAAATCTCTAAGGTAAAATTGAGAGCATGGAAGAACTGCTTAATTCTTTATATTTATATTTATAATTATATTAACATATACAATGTTTCTTTTATAAATAAAGCTTTTTAAAAATAAAACTGGATATGAAACAATTAATATCTCTCGCCTCTATTCTATTTCGCTGTTGCACATCTCTGCATTACAAAAATAAGTGTACGTAATTTAATTGTCAATAATTACGAATACAATATTTCCATTTCTTGTTTATTGTTACATAACAAAATCTATTTTCATTTCCAAATATCGTACTTGGATTATTGGGAATATTATGTATCAAACTGTGTATCTTATTAAAATTATGTATCTTATAATTTTTGTACTATAAGTTTTGTTATATATTTATTTCAATCGTTTTTTTTTGTTTTTTTTATAGGAAGTATGTGCACTATACTACTTATATACATATATATAATATAAGTTAAGAGTACCATTCACAATTGTTGTATATTTTGACTCGTTGATGATAATACTGATTACTGATCATTACACTTATTTAAATTGCCTAATATACTCTGTAGGCAAGTGTTTTTTTAGTAATCCGGCATGCTCCATATCATGGACCTTAATTATTGTAACCATCTATTAACATTGATTAAAAACACACATTATTCAAAATGTATTTATTTAAGTTTCCGCTGTCTAATAATACTATAATATATATATATATAAATAGTAATCGAATCAGAAATTGTTCTATATAATATTGTATAAGTATTGAATAAGTTAAATTATTCTAAAAATTCACCACAGTAATTGCTTATATTCACAGATTGAAAAATATGTTGTCACTTAAAAAACGTTGATATTATATTAAATCAAATAACGTATATATATAACACAATTTAGTTCCTGTTTATGTTTATTAAAAATTATTTCATTAGTTTTCTAAACCGTTCTATGATTATTCACTGCAATTTTTATATACTACTTAAATTTGTTGATTGGTAGTATGGTAAAAGTTTAGATACAAATGTAGCTAATGATATTTTATAGATTCTTATAACGTTAAAATTGTTTAAGTCTCGAAAATTCATTGAAATACAACGATTTATTATTGAAAAATGTACAACGCGATGCAAATGAAATCAATAAGATTAATTTTTTTTAAATTATGGTTCAATTTAGATATTGATTGAATAAACATTTGATTAATTATTGTTGAAAATTAATGCAGTTTTGCGGCTTGCAGATGATCAATACACTTTTATTAATTCTAGGTGACAGTTAATAAGATACACATGTGTATACTGTTAATACATATATGTGTTGTTAAATTGTCAAATTGAAAGAGTTAATATACTATTAATAAGATTGTTATAATTTGATAAAAACCTTATTCTGAAATTTTATTATTCTTTTTACAGAATAGGCAAATGGTTTTAATGAATCCAGTTAATTTATAAAGTATGTTGGCATTATTCTTGTTTAAATGATTTATGCTGTTATAGGGCCGAGATATTTTAAAATCTAACCAAATACATTAAACAAATAACGTGACTATAATTTGCATATTTCGATTTACACAGAAATTTAGTTTTAGAAGTAAAGTATTTGTGTATAAATACAATAATATTAATATAATAAAAAATGTTCTAAAATTATAAACAAATACAGTAACTAACATATCCAATTCTGTCATAGCAGAGAATGATTTGAAGTCATACAATTCGAATAAGACTAAATTCGTGATATATGATATATTAAGATAAGCGGTTCACTGCAGCCCCGCCAGTAATAAAATTATAATAAATGTTTATTTGAGTATATAAAACTATTCATCACTACAATTTATAATAAGAATAAAGTAATGTATATTTAAAACATTTGACAGAGTGCAAATGAGTACAACAATGGAAAGCTACCTATATTAACTAGAGAGACATTCGGCATGAAACATGGACAAAAGAGTATATAGGAAGGAAGCAAAATTAGGCAAATATTTAGATATACATAGTTAGAATAAAAAGCATTCATGTGATAAAACGTTTAAAGTAAGATGTTTGGATGGCTTTAATATGAAAAGAAGTATAGATGTTGATCGAAGGTATATTGATCAACACATTAAATGCACATTTCATTATCTTCTATTATTTTAAATCAGTGCAGTGCTTGTCAAGGTTATTGTATCTTGATTTAGACTTGTCCGGTATAGACCGAGCCTGGTCTCAATCCAATAGCAAAGCACTTGGAATGTGATTTTTTTCAATTGTAAGATTTTTCTTTTTCAATTAAAGAACTGAATTGTACGTAGGTTTTTATAGGTTTTTAAATACTACAGAAATCGTTGGGTGACGCATTAAGGTAAAGCAGTATGGCCCGTAGATAACAATTATCTTATTTATTACTGCGTTTTCTAATTGAATAATAGTGGGTATGTAATTAATATATTTGAGCTACCATTCTAATTGCCCTTATTAAAATTAAATAAATATATTAAATAGCTGTAATAAACCTATTCAGTTGCGTGATTGTTTCACCGACATAAACTTATCATATATCCTTCCTATGTACCGTGCAGTGCGTATTGCGTCACCTCTATTTGCTTCCACTGCAAGCGTCATTAATAAATCAATCGATTATAATTTGCGGATGATATTGTGTAACAATTATATTATAACAAATTCAATTCTTTGAACGATACTGGCGTAATATTAGAGATTTGAATGCACAAAAATGCATCTTTTAAATGCCTCCAAATTCACATAGGAATATTTTATTCCATATTTTGCGGAAAGAAAATTTTATTCAAGATTAATATTAATAATAATTACATTAGTAATATCAATATTAATATAATATATTGTACATTGTTGATTTTATATATGTATATATTATAATTATTTCATAATCTTATTTTTAATAATTAATATATGTATGTATATATGCATTTGATTCGTTATCAATTTTTCGGTTTTTTATTATATTTTTCCATGTTTTCATATTTTCATAGTTTGTCTGTCAAAGTAGGTACACGTTATACAAGCTCTCCTAATTAATGTAAGCATAAACTATGGTATTACAGATACATGCAGATCGTTTATTTTTAAACAAAATAAGTAAAAAGGCAGGTTAATTATGCTCTCACATATTGCACTTTCACTCAATATTTTAGCAGAAGTACTAAATTTCTCCCTTACACTTCTACATAGTGAGTATATGTACATCTTATGCCTGCAAATATAGAGGTGATTAACTTGTACAATAATCACAAAGTTCATGACCTTCATATTAAACTCACATATCGTTTTTAAAAAACTGCTACAATATGCAATCTACTCAAAGATGATTAAAATTACAGACTTGTCTATCTAAACATATGCGATATAAAATCACACAAGAACAATTACTATAGTTGCAAGGCAGGTAAAACAAATATATATCTTACTACACTGTACTGTACCGCTCAATAACGCGTTGTCTTACACACTAATGTACATATTATGCGGTACACAATAACAGTTAGTGAGGTATAGACCTTATAAATGCTAGAATCTTCTTAGCTATTATCAACGATGCTCATTAAAGGCTAACGCTATACGATCAATAATTGGGTGCTATTTACACCGTTTACACGACATTTCTGTACACACATAGTTCATAGAGCAATGACGTAAATAAAAGTTGACTAAGTAATTATCAATTAATATAATTGTCTTGAAGTCTACCGTCTACTCAGACATTCTACAGCTATCTTGTTGTGTTACCACTGATGATTCCCAGTTGATTGAGAGATTTTGCGCATTTCGAAATCTTATCATATTTTCAGCAAACGTTGATTTCAGCACATCAATGAGACCATGTCTCTGCCTGCTAGGGAAGAGATAACTCGCATGGAAGGGGAACTCCAATTCAAAGAAAGCATGTATTACGGCATGGATAACGGAAACCCCGAACGGCCTGGCCTGATGCGTGAAATTCGATCGATTGAGAGCCAGATCATCGGTCTCAAGAGACGCCAAAACGATATCGCTGTGATCAGTAACAACAAGTTTATCCCCTATCCTGAGCTACGGTCTCGACGTTCAACCAATGATGACAGTGCTGTATGCTCAATTATTTAGTTTAGTTTGGAGAATATCATATGTATACTCATTCCGGTGCTTCTCTGTGTTTCACTCGAAGGATCTGTTTATAACTGTTTAAATTGTATATTTCAAGCTGTGATAATTATTTTTATATGTAAGTAAGTAAATTGGTTTTATATATGTAGGGATTTTGAATTTTAACAATATCATATTTTAATATCAAATTGAATAAAAATAATAATGATAATTAAGTGATATTTTAAAAATGTTAACTAAATTCAAACACCTCAAAATTTAAGCAGTTAATAATATATCTATTGTCCTCAATTTTACAATTAAAAACATGTAAATGGTTTTTAAATATTTGTTTTCCTTCCAAATTATAAGGACTACATTTTATTTAGTTTTCCAATGTGATGGATTATACCTGAAATAATTTATATATATACATAGTTACATTGTTTTGTTAACCCTCAATATTATTTAACAGGTTATTTTTATTTAAGATTTACTTAAATTTTGCAATATTTTTCATAATTTATCTTGAAATATTTTTAATAAAATTGGTATATAAACATAATTTAATATTGGGGAATATCTTGATATTAGAACAATATTGATCTTTTATAAAATACAGTGGTTTTTGAAGACATGAACTGGTGACACGTTGTTGATGCCAAAACTTGCTTCAATAGAATTTTTTATATATTGTACAGTAGGTTACTTTCAGAAATTATATTTTGCTACTTAGGTATATGACAACTATGTTACAAAAATATAAGGGTACCAATTATGTATATTTTGTACATACAAATAAAAGTATTGTATAGTATGCGCAAGAGATATATTTTTTGTTGCTACTCTACTTTTAATCTATAATAAAAATATATATACAAGGCTGGCATAAACCTAGTATACTTCATTGTAGTAAAGTATAAATGTAAATTGTAGTAGTATTTACTATGGTAAATAAATATTATGTAAGTATTTAACATAATTAAATTTAAAAAAATACAACTATGTATTTAATGTATATGTATTATAGATACATTTTTACTTCTATATTTGTTAAATTTTTGTATGTACCTATACGAATATTAACGCTATATATGAAATATAAATATATTTTATTTATTTCCTTAAACTATATTTACCTTTGTACTGTTTTATTAAATTCTTACGGGATTATTTTAAGTGACAATAACAATAATGTGATGAGTTTTCGAAAAAATAAATCAGTATACATGTTAATTCATGCCCTCAGATTGCATTAAATCGTTATCTTTGGATCGACTTTTGAGAATTAATTGAAGAACAAAGCAATAATTGTCAGTTATTTAATAAAGTTTTTAGTAAGCGTAAATGCTCTTTAAAATGAGGATCATTTGGATATCATACAATTAACATTCAAAAGCAATATTATAATTTCATATTATTTACTTAATTCGACTATAAAATATATTATTATCCAATATTAGTATTCGAAATATTTGTATTAATTAGCTTGAAATAAAACAACTAACTAAGTGCACAATATCCTTTCATATTGGGGGGTTCAACATTAACTTGAAATTAAATAACATAAAAAGTATAGCACTGCAAATAAAAATTGTGTATGTCATACGATATACATATAGTGTATATAACATATAAATATACACTTGCTGTATATACACACACACATATTGAAACACAGGAAGAGAAATATCCAGCGATGCTTTTATAAATCGGCTTTTTAAATCGCCGGCTATTTCCCTTTATTTCTCTTCAATCTGAGGCTGCGAGAGATCTTCTTACTATTTAGTAAGAGGATTACTTTAAATCTAAATGTTATTGATGCAATAATGTGCTCATTGTATATAATATTTGTACTATTGAAAAGCTTACTATTTAATTGTATATGCTGATGTATATAGTGGACATCGCAACAATATAAGGTCATGCAATTGTTTTCAAAAGCAATAGGATCATATCAGAAAAAACAATGATTGACTGGCAATTAATGGGAACTTATTCAATTAGCAATTTGTTAATTTATACCTCAATCTATATTTTTGACAAAAATCTGATTGGATTTTTATATGACATTAGTCAAACGATGATAAGTAATAACACTGGAATACATCAATATTTAACACACAGTCGGTTTTATGTCATTGTGTGACCCATTTTACCATATTTTAAGGCGTCTGAGACTGTCATTGGTTGTTCACAACCATCACTACTTACAATAAATACACTGTAGTCCTCATAGTAAAATATTTATTGTGAAAACTCTAACATTCAAATTCATGGGTGTTTTCCGAATCTAATAGTTCCGTTTAGGAGCCTAGATGAAAGTTATATTACTGAACCTGAAAATATGGTGGGACCCGTAAAGTTTTGATAAACTGTAGTAAATATGAATTGAAGGATTCTTAATAAATATATATATATCATATTAAGCCTACTTTGCGCACACGAATAGAAACTTAAGGTGTATGGAAAAATATTTTTCAATAAATTGAATATGTTATAAATTACTGATTATAATTATAAAAATTATAACAACTTATTTATAAAAATAAATTTATAGTATTATTTCTTAAAACATGTTGCAATTATTTTCTATATTATTTTTTGCTATTTTAAATACATTTCAGAACATGACTACTACTATTACGATCGTCAGTAGAGTAAATATTTTAACTGAAAACAAAGTTTGGAGTAGATCAGTGGAGCATATTATTATCTATTGGATCTTAACTATTTACATAATTTCATTAAAACAATAAATTAAGTTATTTGTGATCAATTGAATTCAATGAAAAGAGATGGATTGATATTGATTAGATTAGATTTGTTCTACTTCTAAGTATTACCTGTCTTTATAATGAATAATCCGAAAGTAAAAACAGAATATATAGTATGAACAAATACTAGAACTATAACCATTCAAAATATTTGCTATTTAGCTATAATAAAAAGGACAATATTTTATGTAAATTCTATTAGGAAAATTTTATTTCGTTTACATTTCTATTATCATTGCACTATTTATTAATTTAAATTTACATCGACATCATTGTAT
The DNA here is from genome assembly GCA_036023295.1 of Invenusta paracnida. Classification (NCBI taxonomy): domain Eukaryota; kingdom Metazoa; phylum Platyhelminthes; order Proseriata; family Coelogynoporidae; genus Invenusta; species Invenusta paracnida. The sequence goes on along the minus strand of JAYRBW010012342.1, from coordinate 15,120 downwards.
TTTCACCAAGTTACGTAGGTATATTAATTTTAGAAGATATATATAGGTACAATATTTAATGAATTTATGTGCATAGTCTTTCTTTAATTGATAGAGTTAGGGGTAGAGTTATTTTGGTGTATAAATATATATTTAGGATTACACATTTATGCTTAAATGCTTAATTAACCAATTTTCCATCTCTATTAATTAAATATTTCTTTTTGAAATATAATTTTGGAGCCATAGATGATTATAATGCAGAATCTGCCTTTTAAAGTGATACCAATTAATTTTTCTATAACTTGTGATTATCATTTTAAAATATTTATAATTTATGAATTATATTGAACAAATGTTTAAAAATAAATAATTCAACATAAAAATAAATAAATAATTTACAAAATTCAAAGAAGCTAAAGAAATTTGTATAATACAATATATTACTTATAGCACTTATTAAATTAAGGCTCATTTTTTGTTCTAATCAGTTCAATAAATAATATTTAAACATTAGCTATCGATATTAGATTGTTCCTTTTAAGAATAAAGGCAAGAGTATTTAACGTTTTCTGAAATGACATGATTGAATTTTCCTCTTTTTTCTACTTTTTTCAAAAATCAAATTCCTAAAATATTACATGATGAACTTAATGAGCGAATTTTAAAAGCTACCGACAAGTATAAGATACATACTCTGGGTTACTATAATATAACTTATAGGGGCAATCAAAAATCTCAACCTACCATGATGGAGATGGCTCCCCGCAGCAGAGTTCAATAAGACAAGCTTTTAAAATACAATTCTTCTTAACAAGGGCGTAATAGTGTAATATAGCTACTATACTTAAAGGTACGCTTAGAGGTACGCATACTGTTACAGTGTATATAGTGGAAGAAGCCACTGAGTATGTTTCAGTCCCATAGACTGCACTCGTCGGGAGATACGGAGGAGAGCTATGGTTCCGGAAGTCGCAAATTACGCTCATTCTGTAGGGCTTGGCGGTGAACTGCTTTTGATCGGAAGGAACATTAAAGAGGAGAAGAAAGGCGAATAGAACATCAGTGAGAGACAGAGCAACCCTCGAGGGTGAGAGATGCAAGATCAATGGTGTCTTACTGTGTTTAGAATATTCGGTAGAAATTCTTTTTTCTTTTTTCTTTTTTCTGTAGTTAGTTACTCTGAGGTGTTGTGATTCAGTTTTCAACTACCTAACTAAGGAATCGGTCTAGACACTCGGGTTAATGAAGCGTTAGTCGTATGCAATTGCAGAGTGACGGGTCAAATTAAGGAGATAATGAGACCATCGAAACTAGAAAGCTCATAGCGGTATTTTCTGTACTTCTCTTGAGACTTTTTTTCAGGAAGAGACTTTCTTTCGTCTCTCTTACTGTATTTCGTCATCTCTCTTCTCTTCTTCTTAGTGTGGTACCAATTTAATGGGAGAAAGGGGACACAAGATAGTCTGTATTTTGTCCACCGTTCTCCCTCTTTGATCTGCTCTTGATCGGAAGGAGAAGAAAGTAGTTTTCTTGTAAAGGAGAGAAACACCTCAATAACTTATTATTATTCTTCCTGCTTTGAAATAAAACTTTGCTTTAGAAACATACGCATACTTGTATAAATGAAACAGATTACTACAAGGTGATATATATATACCTTAAGTCACAATTATCATTTTAACTTTATATTTACGCTTATGCAAACATATTGAAAATAGTTACACGACAGCTATTTATGCATCCATTAAGAAATTGCAAAGAAGGAAGTAATGCATGAACTCACGATCCATATGTATGTATATAAAAGATATATTTCCTCCATCCTACAAGGCGTTAAGTAAGATAATATAGATACTTTTCATAGCAGTTCTTTAGCTATATTATATATAAATATGAGAAGGAATATTATCTTAAGATTTTAACCTATTGAGAAAACCTTTAAATGTGTACATTTTTTCATTATACAAACAAAACATATCTATTTAAGTTTAGAAAAAGTAGATGTATACTTTGAAACTTTTACAGTAATATATGTATATATCATTTATATAAAAAAATATAGATATCGTAATAACATTCCCGATAAACAATGTTATTACGATATCTATGTAAACAAAGTAATGAGAATTATATATTTATTTAAATAAACTGTAAAATAATTATGTTGGGTAATAAAATAAGAGAATATATTTTCTTAGCTATAATTTTACAATAACAAAATTTAAATAGTAGATATATATACAGCTCGACAGGGGGAAATTTCGTATATTGTCATTTAGTTAAGTCATTATACTGTAATTTAACCTTAATATTATAGCTTGGTATATTATTTGAATTATTTATATATATGTAAGTGTGTAGCTTTTACTAAACAAATCAATTTTATCTTTTATTATATACTTAACTTTTTATTAAACGTACATAAACAAATAACCAAATGTGGTACAATAATTCTAAATAATAGGTAATTAACATTTTACAAACTTTTCACTTTTGTATAATACTTTTCAAATTTTTACAATATTGAACACATAATAAAGTGTCTGTTATTTATAACATGTAGTTAAAACATTATATTAGACATGTCACAATTACTTTAAAAACGCATCAGTATTGTCAATTGCATACTGAATTTCAAAAATGTATGAAATTTTGCGACAGAATTTATTCATTTTACTGTAATACTTTAGAAAAATTCACATATATATAAATAACATAAATTCTTATTATTTTTAGAATGAATTTGCTTCATGTCAAAAGAGATATTTACTGCATTCCATACCTGCATATTTATCAGTAATTTTTTATAATAATTTTCTGTATCCTATTTATGGCTCACTCGACTGCATAGTCATTACATTTTTCTTGCTATAAACACACTACTGAAATTATAAGATAATTGGACGTTATGGATAGAGCTTCACGTTCCACAATATTCTTAATTACGTCCTCCCATTTTGTGTAAAATATCCTCTCGATGTTGTGTATATAATACGAGTTAATTAGTGGAAGCTATGTGAATTGCAGGTTACATATATGCCTTAATATCCGTTTTCATCGTGGTCTTACTAATTGTCCTATCCTATCATTTTGTAGGGTACATATTCCAATATATTCTTTTTATCAAACTGATATACATTGTCACTTAGACCGTACATACATTGTGGCATTTTCCAATCAATAATATATAATATATGAAGAAGGAGATAGTCTATATGAGATAGAGGAAACAAAACTAAAAGAGGATTTTTCTCCCAATTAAAATATAAAAATGTAGTTCTATCTATATGAATGTAGTTAGAAGTCGAATGGAAGCGACACATACATATATTATGCATTTTAAAAACTACACTCGAAAATCTTACAGAAACCGAATTCCAGAAATATAATTTAATGTGTCTTTTGATTTTATTTGCGCCAATACTCATCCCTGATTGGACGACTGATCTTATGCTGTTAATCAAATTATTGATTTCTTATTTAATTGTTTGACAATTGGCATTAAATTAAAAAAGACTAAAATAAACAGTAATAAATAAAAATTAAGTCAACTCTTGATTTCAAACCATGATATTGTGTATATAATTGAAAATTTATCAAGTGTTTTAATAATATAAATTTATCGTTAGGTACATAATATTATATAGTTAAAGGAAGTATTGTAGTTAGCTTAATTACACAAAACTTAATATTTTGTTCATATGTACATTTTTGTGATATTGAATCTCGTTTGTCTTAAATGAAGTAAAGCTATTATTCTTATTTCAGAAAAGTTACTGCTTAATAGATCAATTTTAAGACACGTTTAGTGCACATTAACCTGCTGTTATATATTTAGCGTATGTTGCGAAAACTGATTTTACTATTTTTTATGTGCTAGCTGAAAATATATTTATCCTAAAGACGATTGAATAAAACATCTCTATACGTAATTTTACAAAGTAGTTATCATTTTTCAGTTGCAAATTGAAATTATTTCAGGTATTTTGTAATCTTAATGTTGCAACTTTGCTTCTTATATTTATAGAATTATATATGTTTTACCTTTTACTGTTCTGTTTCATTGACATATCTACCAAAACTAAAAGATCAAGCTTTTCTAAAATGCTACTTTTATCTTCGTTCTAATAAGATTACTATACTATATCATATGATGGCGGCAAGTAATTTTCTTACAGTTGTTATGAATGTTTGGCAATTTAGTATTAACTTTTAATAACCGTTGATAATCACTCATTAATAACTAATAATTAGCTAGCTAACTCAATAACAGTATAGATACAGTTGTCTGATTAAAGATTAATAGCGTATCTTATGACAAATTGTCTTTTGGTTACAAATTTAATGATGATGAGTCTAGTTTTGATTAAAAGTGATAATGTAGAATTAGCCTTCTATGTGGTGTAAATGTCCCTTGTACATATTGGTATTGCAGAACTGTTATTAAAAATGCACAGGTGTGAAGCTTGTATAAAAGTCCCGTGCAATATGTTAAAGTAGTTATCGGAGAAAAATTCTTAGGATGTAGACTAAAATAATATAAGTCTATAAACAGATCTAAGTAAAATTAACTTGCTCTAATGTAAACAACCAAGTTGTCAGTTTTTCTTCCTATATGTATATTTTACACTTTTTTTGAGTGCATAGCTAATTTGTCAGATACAATCAATAGATATATTAGCTTAGCCACGATAATTTATATATTTTTGCTTAACAATATTTCTGAGTTATCAATTGGGAGTGTCAATGTTTTTGTAGCTGATCGAAATATGGAGAGGTTAGTTACGTTTATAGATAAACGGAATACATCAAGGAATAATTTGTTGAATGTGTCTTTAACATTTTCGTAAAAAAAGATTTGAGAATATGTTGGCTAAAAAAAATTCATAGTATGCGGCTTAAAAGTATAATATTTATTTTATATATATGTATATACTCAAAAGCATATAAACAATATAGGCAAGTATTTATTATTGATGTAAATAGGTACAATGTACATATATTGACGCCATTCTAAGGGTGGGAATTCTCACAGTGATATAGTTGTTGTCAAAAACGTTGTCTGTAGATTGAAGATAGTACTAATTAATTTTGCCTTCATTTCGAAATACAAGTCATGTTATATATTTATAATTTTTCTATCTCATCCTCGTCACCATTGTTAAGAATCAGATTTAATCACGATATAAATGGAAATAAATAAAAACACAAATCGAATCGATATTAAATTTGTTTTTTCCGCGAACTATTGTTAAATACTCGTACATGCACATAAACAATTATGCAGGACATTATAATATTGTTTTTTTTTATTTTTGTTTTTCCAATTCAAATGTAGACGTTTAATCAACCATTCGCATTGTTTCTGCAATGAAATTATAGATTTATATCAATCAAATATGAAATGAACAGTAGAAAGGCCAAGGGAGGGAGGGGCATTAAAAATACCCACTTTTTAGAAATGACCAAAAATCGAAAAAACATTCACCAAGTTGATTACATTTACATCCTAGTTTCCCAAATTATGAGACGATTCCAACTTGATAGGTCCCATCGTCATCTTCCTCCGCCTTGATGGTCCAAAAGGGCCGTCCTGGAATACTTGACGTAAAAAATGGGAAAATTTCGGAAATATCATATTTTTCCATATTTTAATCTTATAATAACATTAGATCCCTACTATAGTCTAGTATATAGTATAATGATACCCAGCTAACATGTAGCGTTGTCTGGTATGCTGTTGCTGCAATGTCCATAGCATGCAGACCTTCAGATGTTCGTGGGGTGACTGCTTCAAAATGAAAATAGTTATTCATTTTACAAAAACTTTTTAAACAACTAATATTGCAGGTATATATGATTTCCGCAATTATTATTTTATTATACCTACACGTTTTATTATGCAGTTTTAGCATCTAGACCCGTCCTGTACCTTCAGGAGATGGTCTTCAAGAATTGGTTCATGAACTAAATGACTTAAACGACCCTAATAAAGTATTAACCACATCCATTATTAATTGTCCAACATATTTACAGTTTGAATTGGTTTACATATTTTTCAAAGTGTCGTGGCAGCATCTGGGTTCTTCTAGACCTTCAGTAGAAAGTCTTTTGGGAACTGTACATAGAACATAGTATATATTATAAAATCGGCCAAAAACATGTCCAAAAGTGTGTTAGCTCAAACCATTTAAAGAAGTGAAATAAATTCACAAGTACTTTTGAGTATGTACTAATGAAATAGTCCTACAATGAGTAATCCCTTATGTCCCTGATGATCCGTATGGTGACGTCAGGAGCTTTTTGAAAAGCTAGCTAAACATACTTCAAAGGTACTCCCAATGATCATAAATGCTACCAGATGACAAATATATTTGATTGCTTTTTTAATGCAATTTCTCTGACGTCCTGGAGGACCTGGATGCTGACGTCAAGACTATTATAAAAGAAGATTCATTGGTCCTGAAATTGATAATCCAGTGTGTAGCTTTATTGTTGGATGTTGAAAATATAATTTATAATCATTTGTATTTTGCACCGTTTCAAAATAGTTCTCCAAGGAGTAATCCCTGACGTCCAGAACATTCCAGGCGCCCCACAAGTGATTTAAAGCATATATGGCAACCTGTATCTACCATTAACAAATTTGAATCAGGCTTTTATTCATCTGAAATATTTACTCTACATTTTTTATTAAAATTTTAAACTTTGGTCCCAATGACGATTTAAGAGGTGTCAGGAGGGCCTGAAGGAGACGTCTGACAAAACACTGACTCATCCAGGGAGCTTCGCAATAACATTTTAGCCCATGTTAAGGAGTTTAAATTCATTTGGTTTAGAACTTAGGATCCGCGAGAGTGAATACAATATGTAGGATTTCTCACCCTTCCCCTTGGCTGTTCTACTGTTAAACGCCTGACAACTGTAAATGGTTGAAATATGTGACTATTAGTAATTTATGCCGAGATTTTAAAAACAATGTAGGCCCAGTTTAGAATTGTTTATTAGGCGATGACCTAGATTTTACAGATAAAATACCGTATTTTCTCAAATAATGCTTAAAGAGTTTTTTTATTGCATTCAACAATTTTTTGGGTAGGGTATTAATCGAGGCTAGAGTATTATTTAAGGGCACGATTCAAGGAAACACGGTATACTGAAAAGGGCACTAGGGCAAAATTGGCGTGAGGACTTTAGTATATAGTTGCCCTGAAATTAGTTGTGCTTTTGAAATAAGTTTATCATTATATTTATACCAATCTTTATTTTTTTAGAATAAACAACATAGTGAGCATTTGAAATAGATGACTCACCCAATATGGCAAATAACATCAAAAATAAAAAAGTTTTATTATTGACAATCAGATCAGGTGGGCATAAAATGGGTTGCCAAGTTTTTAGACTATCAGAACTAGAAACAGTAAATCTATTTATTACAATGGCTACAATACGAGAATTTTGATCAATGACTTATTGGTATGAGAAGTAATACTAATACAGGAAGGAGTGTTTATAGTTAAATAAATATAGCTGATTCCGGAGATAATGTTTTATATTAAAATGATTAATTATAGATGTTAAAGAAAGTTTCAAAACATAGTTTTTTATACATGAATCCTTAAGATATACACTTAATAAATGGTGTCAAGTCACTGTTTTGTAAATCACAAAAGGACACGAAAGCTTAATGTATTTCTTGTTGGTCATGGTTATTAAAAAGGGGAACTAAATTAGCTATGATAGTTTCTGAGCTCCTTAAAAAATAACCAATCTTTTGTTAAAATTAACTTCTATAAGGAATTAATAAGAATATAAAAAATTGTATTAGCACTGAAAGTAACAAATATCATAACCGAATGAATAATTTGAGTCAAACTGCATGGATAACAGGTGTTACATAAATTAGTGAAGTCTACTGTTATAATAATAGAGTAGATATTGAAATTAAGTAAAGTATGAAATAAATCGAGCTTCCGAATACTGGATATTGCTTGAGTTGTCAAAATCAAAACAAGTACTAATAAAAGTTCTCCTTATTTAAATTATATTTATTAGCAAGTATAGAGGATTTTATTGCAGAAGAAATGTAATTTTTTAACTAATACCTTTTTATTAAAGTCACGTTTGATTGATTTATTATAAAGAAGAATAAATCTGAAGCTATAATCATTAACAGACACAGATTTCGGTGAATCAGATCAGTTGACCATAAAAATAACTATAAACAATACTACTGAAAATTTTACTATATGTATCTAGAAATGGAAAAGAAACAACTTCAAAATCATCTACTTTATGGTAAATTATTGTAATTTTATTATTAACAAGCACATTAATATACAGAAAAGAATCTTGCAGACCATAAGAATTACTAGAATTAATGTGACATATTATTACATAATTATGTACAAGTAACCGTATGAATGTAAATGTATGAACTATATAGCTCAAAGCATGGTAAAAACATAATACGTAGCATACATTTAATCATGATAGTCTGAGTTGAAGTGTCTTAGACACGTTGAGGGATTACTATCGTGTGAGTCGGTCGTCAGGTCGCAAAACAACTTCGGGGTTAAAGTGGTGGTTTCCATGGCAACGGAAGGTGCAGTTGACGATGCCGTGGATGGCAGTGCGTGGAGTTGAGTGAGATCGAAGAAGCTAAACCAGATAGCTCAATGTCCCGGGAGAATGTCAAACGTTGAGGGACAGCACCAGAAGGTATACCGCCTGAAGTGCTTCTTAAACTCGAAGCTGCTTTAAATTTTATAAAGAATCATTGCTGACATTATCTTGTGTCGCAGAAGAAACCGATGCCATTGCATCATTACTTAATTTGTCCATCTTTGGTAAATTAGAGTTACCACTAGTTGACACCAGGGTAGGATTAATAGGACGTTCACGATTAGTTATCTGAATCATGTCGGCTTTAGTCTTTCGGCCTTTAAGTTTCATCCAACATCGAGCAATGTGTGTGTAGGGATTGGAGAGAATGAACCGGTTCGTATCAGTGAAATAGCCGCTTGAAGTTGTATTGCACACCAGGCAAATAAAGGAGACCCGCTTAGAGGATAAATTCACCTGTTTTCGCAGAATAGAGAAGTAAAATATAGGAAGATTTAAGTTATAATGCATATTATAGATGTTGTAATTCATGTTTATTAGTAAAAATAAAATATATAATAAGAGGAAAGAAGAAAACTTGGAAAACAAACATTTATTATATAACAATAGTAATCGGATATATGAACATTTTTATGGAAGTAGCTGTAAAAATTGCATAAATTAGAGGCTGAAACATGAAAAACAACGATACAAATTAGAATATCGCTACAGTTCTTGTCTAAGTTTCTATTTTACATTTTTTGACAATTCATTACAATTGCTTGGTATACAGAAAAATTGTATAACTGAAAAGGTTACAATATTATCTTTGTTTTACAAGTGTTTGTCTTCATTTTATTATATTCGCTATTCCTCAAACGTATAAAATAATATGTATATTCAATTTTTATTGAATATAACGGCATATTTTAATAATACGATTAAACAAAACCTGTTCAGAAGCAGATAATCTTGAACCAGTACAACAATTTCATCCCCTATGGCCATACTTTTTTTATCTTGTGAACGTTTTTTGTGCCATGTCCTAACAAGCTAGCTAACAGATGCAAATATGTATCTTCAACAGATATATTTTCTGACATTGGACGTGGGCAAAGTTCTAACCAACAAATGAAGAGTGCTTAATGATTTATGAAAGACTACATTGCTTAGAAAGATTGGGAGATCATGGATTATTAATTTAGAAAGGATTACTTATTAAAATATTATGGAATTTAAATCTGGATATTAATTAAAATATGTTCAAAGTCGTATTGCTATATGTTGTTGTACATTAGTACATCTGCTAATATTGTCCATAAAATTAATAATTTTAAAATTTGATGTATAAAATCTTTTATCTTTTTAATCAAATTTGTAATTTGCCAAAACATTTTTCGAATGACACACTATACTTACAATAAGAGTGAAGGATTTATTGTACTTGGGTTCAATAATCGCTCGACTCGGATAGCGCCTGTAGAGCTCATGGACTTTACGTACAACCTTGGCAGAAATAATGGCGGTGTACTCTCGAACCATTTTGTGTACACTCTCTGAAAATGGGTAATCGCTTAGCTCTGTTGTTGTAGCTGTTGAAGGAGCCGAAGTGCAGTAAACACTAGGCGTGTTATCACTTGCTTGAGTATGCAGGGATTTTGTAGAGATTAGAATTGGAGTCTGAAACTGTTGGCAGTTATGAGAAAGGCTTGGAACGGATGTTGAAGGCCGAATACAAGTAGAATCATTGACGAGTATTTCTGGAGAGTTCTTCAAATTTGGTAGCGGCGTTGAGGGATTACTGTCACGTGAGTCGGTCGTTAGGTCGCAAAACAACTCCGGGGTTGAACTAATGGTTTCCATGGCAACGGACTGAGCAGTGGAAGATGCCGTGGAAGGCAGTGCGTGGAGTTGAGTGAGATCGGAGAGAAAGCTGAACCAGAGAGATCGGTGTCCCGGAAGAATGTCATACTTTGAGGGACAGCGCCAGAATGGGCCATATACCTCTCGAAGCTCACCGGGATCGAGAATGTCGGGTAGAGTGTTCCGTATGAACATGAAGAACTCACTGGAGTCTTCGACAAGAAGTTTGGTTGACTCGACCGTGTCGAAACCCGAATGCTGCAGCATGAGTTGAAGATTCGGTGGGAGTCGTTTTAGTAGAGAGATGGGAATTGGCTGATCTGGTCGTAACAGGTTCTAAAATATATGATAGATATATATTTTTAAAGTACATAGATAACAAGTACTTTGTAATAATTACATGTAGATGTAATAAACAAATTAGTAATTTCAAATAATTTTATTTGTGCTATTTTTATCCACATAAAAGTAATTCGTTCTTCTAGTTCTTGAATGTAACATTAGGAAATATAGTTGATTGATTAGTAATCGAGTTATTATTAATTATAAACATTTAACTGCCGTGTTTATTGAAAAAGTTATTGATAATTATAGTATTTAATATCAAAACAATATATCAAATATATTCAATATAAAACAATGAATTATTGCATTTCACAAAATTTGCATCATGGAATTCTAGATAAACTAAGTCTATAATCTGTATCTAGATATCCATTACACGTAGGAAGATATTTGTCATAATTAGGGGTGCACACATTTTCATTATATAACTAAATTTATTTTATATAGGGGAACTAATATGAGACTCTGGTAATCTTTTAGGAGGTCCAGTTTATCCATTCGATATTTTAATACGTGCAAAACGCATACAGTATTATAGTACAAGCGAACTTGTGTCATGGTCCTTCTGTACTCAGAAGGATAAAACCCATCTCAGAGGGGCTATGACACAGGCTTGCTTGAACTATAATGTATGCTTTAACACGTGTTCAGAAGGATAAAACCCATCTCAGAGGGGCCATGACACAGCTCGCTTGAACTATAATGTATATGCTTGAACACGTGTTCAGAAGGATAAAACCCATCTCAGAAAAAGTTCATAAAGTTCCAAATCATAAAGGCAATAAAAATATACGACAGAATAAGTTTACTGTTATAGCGATAACATGGAGGGGGCCCAAGCATATTTCGCTCCCCCAACACTTCTTCAGAGGGGGTTCCTACGTCCCTGCATATTAGCTAAATGTGTCAATAATTGTGTATACAGGGTATTTTTAAGTTTTTATAGCGATTCATCGGAGAAATGTTTAATCATATAATTCATACTTTTTAATTGAAACGGTCTCCAACAACTCATGGATATAAAATACACATAATGCTGCGGAAAACATGTTCTTTAATAAAGTTTATTTCATCTTTATAAATATTTTCAATATTTTCAGTAAAAGGAATAGAAAAGGTAGTGTCTACTGTCGGCTCTCTTATCTATCGTGCTTTTATTCATCCTAGCCTGATCTTAATAATGAAATTGTTCTCAGTAAATCAAGTTTTCACAATAACTATTATTCCCCCTATCTAATAGCCAGAGGGTCTTCCTTCGGGATTTAGGGTACCAGCTGTTAGTGGACTCCGACATCAAGCATCGCTTTAAACTTAGTGTTCTGAATGCAAAAATATTCAGGCAATAAGTAATCTTGTCTACGAAACCAAAACTAATCAATATTTCAAATGGTCTTACCCCAACATAAACAATATATAGTTATTGCATTTTTTTCTAAAATAATCAAGAAAAGCTCTCTCGTTATATATAATATTTTACAGGTCAAAAATGCTTTAAAAATTATGAAGTCTTGAGGTTTATTGAAAGATAGTAAACAAAATTCGAGGATATTAAATGTGGTATGTTTTATTCCAAACATATAGGGCAATGAACTGTAAGTTAAGGGGTGTTAAACAATTATGGATATCATACCATAATATGGAATACGGAGAACAAGGCCTAGCTAATTCAATGCTGCTAAGATATCATAGCAATATTTCAACAGTATAACAGTTCAATAAATTTTATCGTTACTGACGAAAAATAGTAAGGATTCTATAACAATAGTTTTATGATCTTTATGGAGAATTTTGGAATAATAAGTACAATCATACTATCCAATTGATTTCTTGTCATCGTGAATAAGAACATAGTCATAGCTACTAACTTTTGAAAATTTGCGATATACAAATAAACTTTTAAGACCTAAGTGTAATATACCTATACATAATATATTTCGTTCGGTGTTTAATTTAGTTGAGTAATTTAGCGGGAATTTGACATTTAGCATGAAAATATTTATTTTCTGTTTAGTACACTAAAAAGCCAAAGAGCTACTCTATCTATAGGGTACACTTAAAAAATATTCTGAAATACTCTTTACTTGTTTAATATTTGGTCCAGGCGTAAAAATTACTTGGTATTTTTTAGACGAAAAACGACAAATAGGAAGTCCATAACCATTATTATAAAATTGTTCGTGAACATAGTATAGTCTTCTTGTTAAATACATATTTGGTTCGAGAGTAAATTTGGTTGAGTAGTTTAATGAGAATTTGACACGAAGGTGAAATAAACCTTACCTATCTAGTAGAAAGTCGTATTTTATTGTCTTATTATATATATATATATATTTAACTCCATAATCTTTCGTCAATGTTGTGAAAATTCAGCCAATATTATTGACAGTTAAATGTAATAACTAAACAATAACAAATAGAAACCAATCAAAGCCAAAAAAAACTAATTAAATTTTGATTTTGAAATCATATCTGGAATTTTTATTACACCATGTACAACCTGTATGAACATATTATTATTAAACAAAAATATTCTTACCTCATAAAAGTGCGTTAATGTCTTCAATTGAATGCATTCTTGACAGTTTGACATTTTTGGGGGACTGAACAACTAAACACTAGTTTCAACAATTATATGGACGCTGAATCGTGTACCATAAAAATATATTGCATAATATAGGCTTAATTCACTTCCACTGAAATACACTGACTGAGCTACGCAACCACAAACAGAAAATCAACTGCATGCAGTAAAACACACTATGCACTAGACAAATTGCAACTGCAGTGGAGAATGAGCCTTAGATAAACAAAATGCGAACAGTGAAGATTTTAATCGATAAATGCAACAACTACCTATATAGTAGAGACAGAGACACAGAGAGAGAATAATGTTATTTGCAATATTATATTGCAAGACGAGACATTCTATTGGTTAACTATTTAAGAAATTTGGCAGATAGAAAAACGGTTTTTACTGCAACCAATCTAACTCAGCTAGAATATACACCTAATAATGCTGAAAGGTAGGTATATTAATGTCGTGGAATATTTTCGCTGTCTAGCTAACTCGGTTGAAAATAATTACGGCTAAAACAAGCTGAGCTATAACACAATAAAATTATAATTATTTACACTTATACAATTTTAAGGAAAGCTAAAACCAAAATGCTTAAACTTGTGGTGTCCTATAACACCACAGGTTTCTCGCATGAGCTAATAACCTACTGCCCTAAGCATAGATAAAATGTTACGAAAAAATGTTGCACACTATATTAGGTATATACAAAAACATTCAAACAGAAGACGGCAGACTTCAATAGAGCCCATTTTTTATTATAACATTTACTAACGCGCGTACGTATAGTCAGTAAATAATAGACCGCATAGTTCAATTTGTGACATTCATTGATATTATAATTATGAGTTAGTCACACAGACTTCAATGATTTAGTAGATGGAATAATAAATAATTGAAGTCTGTGATATATTGACTTTAAATAACAATGTAAATAATTATATTGTAAGTAAACTATTTAAAATATCAGTAGGAATTTAATTAGATAAATATGTACCTAATATAGGTTTCTGATATATACCTAGGTAGGACCTACCTATGTAGTACTTATGTATGTACTTATGTAGTATAATACCTACGCTGTTTTAATTATTTGATATTATGGTAATTTAACAAAATACATATTTAGGTAATTAAAATAGGACTCGATAATTTGAAATGTAATATTCATTTTAAATAATATATTTAATTTCTTACAACTAACATTTTTCGTAATATATACAGTTCCGTCAGAAGATAAAAATTATTATGGGCGCTATCCAATTTACTTTTTGTAAAAATGTAAAAATTCTTTGTCAAAAACAGAAAAATGCAAAACAATTTATGTTATCGATTTTAACTATTTTGATCTTCAAATTTTACATTTGAAGATCTATATATGAAAAATTCAAACAAATTCAAATATTTTATTATATTCATATATATAGATAACATTTATATAAACAGCAATATCGCCAGAGAAAAATATGAATAGCTATAAAACACAGGAATTACTGATCTAAAAAAGTAAATTATGATTTCTACCCATCAATAAATAGCAGAGGCGGATCCCGGATTTGAGAGTAGGGGGGCGTGGAAAGTTGATTTGTTCTAGAACTGTTTGGTCTATAAATTGAGGAATTAAAATAACTAAATTACGCAATGTTAAATACAAAAAAAAAATTTTAGAGGCGGGAGATGGGAGGTGGGGCGCGCGTCCCCGCGCTCACCCCCCCCCCCATCCCCTGATCCCTCCCTCGCCTGAATACTAG
>JAYRBW010012331.1:0-13223 GCA_036023295.1 Invenusta paracnida | reverse complement strand
ACAATTACAAATAAAATAAATAGTCTTGTTTAAGTCAATTTTCTGTCAGCCAAATAGTTTCATTTTTAATAACAGACATAAGTATATTATATTTATTACATATTTGTAGACATATACATGTGGGTACGACTTGACTCGGTTGGGTACGACTTGTCTCGGGTATGACTTATCTTGGGTATGACTTGTCTTGGGTATGACTTATCTCAGGTACAACTTGTCTCAGGTATGACTTGTCACAGGTACGACTTGACCTGTTACCAGGGAGATCATCAGCAAAGTAAGAAAATAAATTAGCGTTTTGTAACTTGGATGTTACAGATGGAACCAGCTTCAGTCCCAATGTTGCTCTCTCATGAAGACAAGTAAAGCGCATATCCATTTCTGACAACAGATGGTCCAATAAAGGAATTGTAATTAATTTTTTGAAGTAATCTTCTGTGTTATCAGATGGCATATTACTGAACTGCTTGTTTGGCAAGAGCAGGTTCTTGGTGTCATCACTTCAACATCGACTTTTTCAGCGCATTTGATTGCTTCTTGAAACCACTGTTAGTGTTTATCATCTACATTTTTTCGGATTTCAGATAATGTACACTTAACTTCAAGGACCTGGAGAAGTGCTTTGCCTACATCCAAAGATTGCTGCTGGAGGGATATACTAATGCCTTTGAGGTACGCCAAACATTTATGAGTAACAATTAGTGCAATGATAAATTGAAAATCAGTGACGGTTTTTAATAATGATGATGCACTGGCAACCCCAGGACTTTGTGTATTTGGGAGTAAGGAATATTCGGTAATCCTGTACTTTAGCGCGGTAAATTAAAAAAATTCTATATATCCAAAAAAGCTTTATTGTAAAATAATACATGAGGAATTTACCCACAACAACACTCTCTAAACAACATATACTTCTTTAATAGAGATAACAATATTATTGAATAGTTTATTGTAGTCAGGAAACGAGAACGCCACATGAATTCAAAAAGGTATCCACCAAATAAAGGTTCACTCATTCCAAACTGACGTCTTAATTTCCTTTTGGCGCGCATCCACATATTTTCAACGCGATTCGTATGGATGCTGGGGTCCTGGGGATCAACAAAATTTAAGCTGTGGTTTACAGCATCATGTGTTAATGTGCCCTGACTCCTTTGTTCAATTGTAGCATAACTTGCCCAACTGTCAATAGATGGAGCATAATTGACAAACGCCATATCACTGTTACATTGATCACAATGAAAGTTATTTCAAATAAGTCCCATTCTAGCACAAAATAACACCCACTCATGCTTTTCACAAAGCTCAAACAAAGTCTGGCGTGTAAAGTCCATATTTCGTAGCTCAGCATTTCCCAAAACATTATCAACGATAAAATTCGGCGCACGAGGTCTACCTGCCATCTTTAATTTTAAATTGGCGCTTAACTTTGCGGAAATAGATTTTTTTAATTTACCGCGCTAAAGTACAGAATTATCTATTTTTAATATCTAATGCAGAATTTTGAACAATTACAATTATGGCAAAATAAGGTATTAACTCAAAAAAATTTTAAGTAATGCTTACATAATATATTTAACATTTTAATGTAAGCCATTAAAAGAAATTGAATTCTAAATTTTTAAAGTGGATATATTTATACTTCAGCTATGTAACGTGTTTCAGGTCAAATGGAAAAACATCATTCTTTATTTGAAATAAATCTTATTAGTGCTTATATAAACGAGGTCAAGGGATTCTTTTAGCACATTAGCTTCAAACTTTTCAGATTTATAGAACTATTAAAAAAACACGTCGATTTATTTCAATTTAAACACAGACAATTGATGTAATGACATTTTAAAGTTCAACGTTGTCAGTTTTTCCATTAACTATGCGAATTTTTAAATCAATTTCAACATGAAAGTCGAACTCTGATTTTAACAATTAGCACATAACAAAACTTGTATATCACATAGCTTATATAAGGTTAATAGTGCGATAATAATGAGAATACATATATATGACACTAAAATTTATAATAATAGTAATATTAACTACCCATTTGACATAACAATAATACACATAATAATATTCTCATTCAGACATGTAATAACTCAAAAATGCATTTCATGCAATGTTTCATCATTTTTTCCTAAATTCTTAAAACATATTTCATTGAAAAGGGTTGAACTGAGATAATTTTATATCCACAAACTATCTAGTAGGAAGGTTTTACTATAAGCTAAAAATTACGTCTAATCGCGAGCATTTTGCAGGAATAGTTATCAAGGTGTCTGCGTCTCCCAAATATAATGTTGCGTCTGGATTCATATAAGCCTCCCCACTTACACAGTAACAGTGGTTTACGCAATACAGCTAAAATAAACATTACATAAACATGACTTACGACGCACCCATGACGACATAATTTATTGCTTTTTTGGCACATGAACCATCTCCAGACTATACAACCGCATGTACGATGCATATAATATAGTTTATAGACAGATTATTGCATGATATAATGTACATGCGCATAAAATATTTCACACCATTTATCTTCGATAACAGGTATCTCCACCTTTGACCGATATAATATATAGGTAGATCAAATTATTTTCTCGGAATTTCGGAATTATTATTATTATTATTTATTTTTGCATTCCAGAATTGTATCGTTGTCTGGAAAATATGTCACGCTACACTCCACCTTAGTAACGAAGATGCATATGGAGGTTGTGAGAGGGTCACCGACCCTGAGAATAGGTCTGTGGATTGTCAAATCTGGTTTCGACATATTATTACACCACAGGAGGGAGGCCAGCTTTGACTGAATAATATTGTATAGCTATAAGAATAAATAATATACCAGATTTATTAGTTATCCAAAGAAAAGTATATATATGTATATTAATGTATGCAACATGGTAGTCTAAAAAGCTTGCAGATGAATCGCTTATCAGATCGTGTGTATGTATATATGCGTTGCAAAATCACAAATTATGACGACATCATTGAAGTATAATAGGAATGACGAATGACTGTTGTACGATATCAATTGAGGGGCATCTTTTAGCCGAGCGGGTGGGTTCCGACTTGTAATCAGCCTGACAGACTTATTCATCAACGCATTGGGAGCCTTCGCCCACAATCTGGAAGAATGCATGTCAGCGATTGATTCCCCCTTGCCTGTGAACTTTGCACGAAGGATTATAATTAATTGAGATATTTGTTGTTGGACAATACTGGAAGAAACAGTCTCAATTGGAATGTCCTCCATTCGTGATGAGGCTATATTCAAGAAAACACAGATATACTGGAATGTCATAATCATATCTCTTTGTAAGATCTGTATTTCTGGAAACAAATGACAATACAAAAATTCAGTAGGGGGTCTATTCTCAAATCGTCAACAAATTTTTATCATATTTAGTGTATCTTATGATAATATGTAGATGTATCTATTCTATTGTCCATTATTATACAAGAATCGTGTATATGTTGGACTGATTTGCATGATATCTCAAAATAATTTATTCCAATTGTGTAGATACACATAAATATTAATTGCAAATGTAGAAAAAATGTAAATAAAAATTATATTTCTAATTTAAAAAGGGGACTAATATCCAAGTAACGATCGTAGTACACAAAATTAGTACAAATTGTTATTATACCTGTATTGGAGTTACTTGGTCGATATTTTAAATTTATGAAATAAATTAGATAATACTATTTGGAATAACTTACAAATAAAAATAAATAATTTATGGAGAGTGATGGAATAATTGAATTTTAGTACAGTTGGATTGAGTACAGACTATTGAGTACAAACTATTAGTACAGTATATTGAAATAATAATTTAAGATTTGATTTTAATTGCGTCTATAGACATCAACAGCACTTTGTCAATTATACATTTTATTTTTTACGTGTATAGATGAAGCCCGTAGATTACGTTTTTATCGTAAACATCAATAATCTTCATATTATGTCAAATAAACGCTAAATTATATGCAAATTTATATACTATAATATATCAATTTATTATATGCAACTATTATGACTAGTATGACAACTATTACATTACATTAACTTAAATCGTTTGGGTATAGTGGTAAGCGTGCGTGAAGTTATACAATATAAATATGAATTATACTATTCAATATTAATAGTTCCTGAATGGCAAACATGCTATAAAATTGATTATAATAAGTTAGCATAGTTAATGTCAATGTCAAATAAACTTAAAATGTATCATATTTAATAATGCGCACATTTCAAATTAGAATTGTAATTATCATTGCTTTTATATAGTGCATACACATGTGTGTATATATAAATAAATAAATGAATGTCAAATATATATGACAACAGCATTTCAAAATGGACATGATTTATCACCCAACTCGTTGAATCTCCATTGAAATCCCCTAACCCATCCTCCTCATTCCACTCACTTATTACGCGCACACATCCACGTCTGCTGTCGCCATTAGAACATTGAACGACTACACGACTACATTCCGAAGGTTGTTCACTTCAACTGTTGTATACTGGTCAAAAGGACTTTGTACTGTGGAGTCATCCAGCATAGCCTATAGAGGAAGATGATGGGTTAAAGGATGTCCACGTCTTTGCCAGCTCCACCCCGGATCTCACACCGTCAATCAAATCGCCATTAATCTTTGAATGTGAGCGAAGAATCCTATAATGCGGTTCTACAATCATGCAGGAATATAGATACGAAATACAATACACAATTCGATAACTTACTCTGATAACTACAGATAATAGTTTAGTGCGTAATCAGACAAACAATTTACTTCCGTTTAACATGCATAGTACTATAAACTACGATTTAGGCTGCTGGATGAGGATGCAATGAATTAAAGTATGAATGAGAAAGTCTTGGCATAATAAAATGTATTTAGCTTTCATCTATTAAGTTATAATGTCTGCAGACATTTAAACTATATGTAAGATCCCCTTACGAGGGTATGTCTCATATAAATGTATTGAAATATAAAACAATATTTATTATTTATATGTGTGCTTCCATAGGTTATAGCAATTTCTATATACTAGAAATAAATTGCTGAGAATATGTATCAAACTCATATTTTTATTAACTTCAAACATTCCTAATTTTGGAAAGTCGATAGAAAACGATTATCCATCTTTTAGATTAATTCGTTTTACAGTCTACAAAAATATTTCCATCTATATATAATCTCACAGACGCAAAGTTTCACTTTACAATTTACTTTTATAGTTAAGTATGGTTTTGACTAGTATACTCGTAAGTAATATTTACAAAATTATTGTAATTAAGTTTATATACATATATTAGGTATATTGGTGAGGTACTATTTATATAATATGGTTATAAAGAAGATAATTATCAGATGCGTAAAATACGTTTATGCAGGATTTTTATGCGAGTGCATTATGCCATATGATACATTTTAGACGAATTTATATATATATATACATGATGAATCTTAGTGAGATACATCGACTGTTTACAGTTCCTCTCCTGTTTCGGACCTCAAGTCGTTTGCAATTTCTCCCACGATTTTCCCTCCCGATATACACATTACAAAAGCAGGCACACTTTATGTAATTTGAAAATTAAGATTGCGCACATACAAAATGGATTGATTATATATATAGCTTCCCACCTCCATACTCCATAATATATGTTATAAGTCAGCAGTATTGAATGCAGAAGTTTGAAGGAAGGAGGGAGGGAGAAGAGAGAATGTGTTGGCACAATATGGGGTCATTCTTCTGTTTATTTATCTGTCAACACCAGTGTACACGTTATGCATGTAGTATGAGTTTTCAACAGGTGAACTGTTTGGAATGGCCAACTCAAGGGCGATGGCCTACTCACTTGGGGGTCTAATGGAACTTCATCCTCCTTGCAGACGAAATCCTTTCGTAAGATGGATGGGGACCTAGGTATATATGTACGAGTAGAAATATGTATTCATGTTGATCATCAGCAGTGAAGTTATGTAATATGGGAAGTAGTGTAATACGTTTTCAACCACGAATATTATTTTGAAACAGTCATACATCATGTAATATAGACCTGATTCTTTCATGCATGCATTAATATATTTTTAAATAGTATCTTTAAGTTGAATATAAGAAACAAGTGTTATATGTTATTCAATAATCTTGATTCAATTACTGTTACATAGATTAAAAAGATATTACTTATTCATTAAATAATTATGACCTTATACCTTATTACGTTGGGTATTAATAAAAACCTAAACATTTAAAGAACTATATTCATGGTTAACTTTTTCAAAATTCTGTTTATTATCATATTTGTAACGAATTTTGATTAATTTTAAACAGTATTTTATAATTACTTTCTATTTATATTGCAAAAGTGTGCTTTAAAACATTATGTTTAAGTCTACCTTTTCATGATTTCGTCTTTAAACACATGTATATAATAGTCATCTTGAAAAACAGATATATATAATAAAACTTTGTAACATTTGTATTCTAATTTTCACTCGATACATTTCATTGCAAACAAAACATCCCTCTAAAACTTAACTTTTACAATTCGAATCTAATTTAATAAACTTATATAGCTGTAGATTTTCTGTCCTAGAATTGCTATTATGTAACAAATCCTCTTCCAATTTGCATTCCTTGAAAATATACGCCAGATATCAATAATCTCTTCAAATTTATACAGTTAAAACATTTTCGTAACATTAGGATGAAATATATACGTCAGTAGCATATGAGTTGTGTTTCCTGGTAACTGATATTTATTACGATTCCGAAAAATCATTCAATCTTTATAACTTGCATGTTTTGAAAAGTATATCTAGTCAATTTGAAAGTTTTATGTCTCTTTTTTTTAATCTTTGTACATTTGAAAGTATATTATCCCGGGTCTGCTCAACTTTCTACAAAAGAATATATAACCAACTGGAAGTATAAATAATCCTCCAGGATACTACAAGGGGTGGAAATGTACACAATTTATACTTTCAAACTTTTACATGAAATATTTATTTGAAAAAAAAATTAAAGATGCTATCTCTTTTTGCGTTGTATATTTTATCTATATATGTTAAATTGTTAAAATATCGCTCATTTTGATCATTAACTTTTCCAATATCATTTAATTATAAAAATTATTAATAATAAAGGATAAATATATCAATTTAAATGTCTCTATTTATCAACTTACGAAAGTATTTTTAAATATATAAAATCTATAATGAAGATCACCTATTTAATTATTTTAAGAAAGACAATCCATCTCAATAAAAATATATCTTAAATATTTTCATGTATGTGACTCTATACTACGTTTAAAAAGTCTTTAAAAATTTGAAAATCTATGAATTTAGTTATTTTTGTTTCATTCAATATTTACATTTTAGTGAAATTTTGTCTGTTTTGGTATACTTTACTTTGCAAACTTTCTAATATTTATAGCTGTACACAAAGTTTGTTATAAAAATTTCTGCTAATATTTTGAAAGCCATGTTTATATTATTACAGTTTTTTTGGAGTAATGCAATCAGTTTAAATTTTTCTTTTAGTTATATCATTAAAAAAACTGAATAAAAACTAAGCCTTTAAAACTAAAAAGAGAAAAGTTGTCACTATACCGTTATATTGAAGATTACCTCAGTTGTGAAATAAGCCTTTGGCATATATTAAGTTTTATATGATATGTATAAGTTCGTAAACTTTTTATTGTTTTGGAATATAAATATATCAAATGTCTGATTTAAGAATTTTTCTTTTTTTAAGATATTATATACTTTTTAAAACAAGACAAAATACTAATCTCCATGACAACGAAAGCTGTCAATCATTTATAAATGAAGATACTGGGGTTACTAATGAGAAGTATTGTTATAATAAATTTCATTCAAATATGCACAATACGTACTTAAGAATATGTAGGTATATGTAATTGTTTTTTTTGTCCAAACTATGATACCAACTAAACATATCGTATTAAGCGTGTAAATCATTTTCAATACCTACTTTTTTAACTTATTTTCACAAAAAATGGATTAAATTCAATATATAAATTTTACGTATTTCTTAATAATCTTAAAGTATAACCTCTATGTCACATAGTTTATACTTTAAAAATCCCATTCTATGTGGATAATTGAGTCGTTTACGTATAATATATAGCAATAGTTTTTCATGAACTGAAAGTTTAATTCCACGTAGATAAGTGAGGTGTGCTGGTAAAATAAGCGGATGCAAGTCTAACATTAAATAAACTATGTCAAATATTGTCACCAATTTTTCAATCTTAACTATAACATCGTGATATTTCATCGGTACATTATATTGAACCAATATAATGAATGCACTGTTGAACTAAGAAGGTCAAAACTATAATTTCGCAACCTTTATGCAATCATTGCGGCTTATTTATTCTATTTCCATATAGGAGCGTTGGAAGTATCATGACATGCCTTTTCCTCAGAGATAATCTTTAATAACTCTATTGAACTATGCCATATTCTGTTGACCGCATAATTCATACACACCGTAAGTATACATATAATTCCTTCAAAATTCAAGGCATTGTTTATATTTAATATCATTACACATATGCAAAATTATAGTAAATTAGGTTACAGTTATGACACGGATAATATTTTACTATTACCAAGAGTATATGCCTGGTTATTTATTAACAACATATACCTACTAAACTGTTATCCCACAAAGCGACCGATCAAACGACAAAACTAAGCTAAGGAAATGTTGTCCGGTGACAAAGAAACATACGGTACAGCTTTCCTCCTACAAGTCGGGTGTTTAATCAAACGCCCACTGTATTAAAAATATAAAGATACTCAAACATCCATAATATGTAAACTTCTACGCTGCCCGATATTTTTGTCTTCGAACACCCGGAGAGGTTTCTACCTGATGTTATAGTATTTTACCTGCTCAACCCGGCGTACATCCACGCAATGAGCATGACATCAAAAACAGCCGGCAGGATCAAAGGGTTGAGCGTACACGGTCTTGCCTCAAGATGGGCACACATCAATTAATGCCGCGCCCCATACTAATGCACATACAGTGCAATATTTGAACCTTTATAGTAAGTAAGTCACCTTCAGTCATTAAAACATGTTTTTTTAGTGTATAATAAATGGTATGCCAGAAAAGTATGTTATACATATTGAACGCTTTGGCTTCCGTATTTTTTTATAACTTTGTTTGGTCTTCATCAGTAAGGCTTATCAATAATTATGTTTACTTTGATACTGCAAATTTGGTGGTCTTCAAAGTAGTTTTTACAAGATTATGTAACATGCGAGTATCGAGCAAAAATATTTAACGAATCTGACAACGCATTGATATAAAAAATACAATTTAGTTATATGACTAATGACATAATTTTTATGCCTACTACGATTTAATCTAAAGAATTAAATCTATCCAGTTTATCTTAGAAGACAGTTAGAACACCCTGAAAGCTGTAACGTTAAGCTGACTAATATCAAGATCGGTGGATTGCATTTGGCAGTAACGTTTCAAGAAAATTAGATTCTATTTAAGACGCTTTCTATAATCGTGCTTCAATAGAAATTTCAAGATATTATCTTATCTCATAATGGAAATAAGGTGAAACTCAGAAATAAACCACCTGTCACTTTGTAAGAGACAATATTCATAACAATAGAGCTAATTTTTCTAATGCATAGATCTTATTATGCGCAGAAATCATGGATAACGGTGGTATTAGGATATGTCATTATATCGCACCTGTCAGGTAGATAAAAAGTCAATTTGAGTATTGCAAATAATTTTTAAGAATCATATAAATATATATTTCTTTTGGAAAAACATTTCATTACAATTTATTAACTGTATTTGTTTAACATAACTTCAATATTTAAATATTAAAAAATTGGTTTTAATATAATCAATTTTTTACCGAGAGCTGTTATATTACAATAAGCCATGAACAAAAGAATGTTAAGAAAATATAAAATTTAGAAAAATAAATAATATTTTAAAGGAAAATGGACTAGTAAAACCAGATGCTATTTATATAAAAATATGATAAATAGTAAAAAGTAATAATATTACTAATATATCTGCAAGTAGTATGTGCATCTCGGGTATCAAAATAATATACCCACAAATAAAAAAACAAAATTAAAAAAGTATATACATGTTTTATTTACAAATTCATTAAACTCCATTATTTAAAAGTGTTTTGTATAAAAATAGACATCATCAATATAAATATATATATACATTATGTAATATGCGTTGAAAAAAGAACATACAACGAAGCCAATTAAAACTAAATCAATAAAACAATGAATTAATTAATTATATATATATACAATGACAGTTAATTAATATTGTAATTTTTATTGCTACCAACAAGACTTTTTATATAAAATTTTACACAATTATATTTTAAAAATCAATAGTAGACACAGTATTTATATATAAAAAATGTGAGCACATGTAGTGTTAATTTCGTTAATTTTTTATTATTTTTGTGAAAATCGAGTGCGTAATTGTTCATGATTACCTTGTAACGTGCATTCGACAAAATAAAAGAAGTAATATGCTGATTATAATAATAAGATACAAAAAAAAACAGAACTAATTAATTTGACACAATTTGGTAAGAAAAAGCGGTAGTAACAGAACGAGGCAATTAGTGTGTTTATGTTACAATATTATTATATTACGTCTACGATGTTAGCCAATGGGTGTTACGTAATCACCAGCGTCCACGTTTACTCCAGTCTTTTGGCTGCCAGTTAAGCAGCTTCGGTTCGATCTTCTGCTGCCGCTTGGATATCCGCTTCTTGTGGGAATCAATGAGCTCCCGAGTGAGAACAATGACGTGCTGGCCCTTGTTGTAGTAGAGCACGTTGAGGTGCGCCAGCGTCGATATCACGTCGTCTCGCTTGACCCCGGTCCGTTCGACCAGTTCACTGATGGGAGGTCATTAAAAAGAATTTAAATCATTGCCAAAAAATAATGAAATATGAAAAAATGAATTCTTGTTTAATCGTAGGCTTATATTACATTGCTGTACAATTATTGTACAATATTGCTGTCTAAATTCTCTCTCTCTCTCTCTCTCCCCCACAAATAAATAAAACTGAAATGGGATATGGTGCAGAAAATGTTAAGTCAATCAGAGTTCCGAATATAAACCATAATTTAATGCATATCATTAATTATGCAGGCTAAAGAAACCAAAAGTATTGAGAACATTTGAAGTCCGCATAATTCAAAGTATGGATATTCGTGGTTTCAAAAAGAGCATATCAAAATTAGCTAAAACAAAATTCAACGTTAAATTATTTCCAGGCAATGGTATCTCCAGGCCTACAGAGCATATTATCAACTATGAACTGCCAAGCCCGCTTCCACAGAATAAGGGAGACTATAGTAGGTGCTCACTTGATGCTAATAGCTGGCTCCTGGATGCCTGGTTCAGGTTTGGTGTTGAGCAGCAGGTCCATGATCGTCTGCGACCAATAGCTCCGATAGGACAGGAGACCCAGGTCACTTAGTGGCTTCTCCGGGGAACCAGACTTTCCCTCGATCTTGCTCAATTCGTAGCCTGCAGCGCGTGTATGTCGTTGTTGTTGTGAGTGAGATGATGGAGAGGGAAGAGAGAGGGGGGACAACACTGTATGAGAGCAGGCAGCATAACAACAAAATAATTAAATAAGTTTTGAATATACTAAAATGAACGGCAAAATTTACATTATATCTGTGAGCTTTATCTAGCTTGATTTATCGAGTATTAATTATTGTAGTGTATTGCATTGATTCACATTTTTTATTCACACGTTTATTGTAACTGGATTGTAATTTGATCTCAATTCTACAAGCATGCCTTCCAACTGAAAGTCTTGCTAGAGATTTTTTATTTAAAAAAAAATTTCGTGGCTCTTCTTGCATTTCTTACAAGTGCACATTACTTGATTTCTCAATCAATATTAGGCCCTTTGAAACGTTTCATTTTCCACTATGATAACTGTTATTTCCACCATTTACTGTATTTATAATAACTAACAACGTTGAAAGGTTAATAGCACTAAATCTACATCTAAGTCTAGATCGATAATTACAGTAAAATAAACTATACTCACTGAATTCGATGAGCATCTTGCCATAGCCCTTCCTCTGATAAGGTGGTAATGTGAGAATACAGGCGACATTGTAGTCCTCGCTGGACTCCTTCTCCTTGCTGAAGTAGCCCACAACATGGTACCCCTTGGCGTCCACCTCGCACAGGACGTAGAAGAGGAAGGGATCCGTGTCGTAGTACAGGGTCTTATGATCTAGAAACAGTTTTGCCAGCAGACACAAGTTCTGCGCGTAGAACTAGACAAAGAAGAGGGACGAAAATGCAGCCCGTGATAACAAATATTGACTTAATTTATTGTAGTCATGCAGATCATTTTCTGATATATGAATTATTGTGGCTGTGCTGTGATACTCAATGATAGTTGGATAACTGTTTTCAAAAGTTTTATTGTGAAGAGCATTTTAATAAATAATAAAATGTAGATATACAGAGGAATATGGAGAAAGTTTATTACAATTTTAAGAAGATTAAACGTTTCAAGAATTTGATGAGTAATTATAATTATTTATTTGAAGCGCAATAAGAGTACACTACTATATATTCTTAATGACACTATGGTAGAGAATAAAATTACTTTAATTTTAATAAAATATTACAGCAAAAAGAATTCATTGTAGAATAATAAGTTGATTCTGATAAAAAATAGTTTGTTATGAATAATATCTGCAAAGTAGAGTGAATCTATACAATCTTGTCATTTTCGGTGAGCAATTAAAAATAATAAAATACATTATAATATAAGGCTAATAAAATAAGTAATATACTGACGATTATTTAAGATTATAATTAAACGCAAATAAATAACTTGAAACGTTTCGCCACCAGTTATTTTCTTATCTTGTATTATAAAATTGGGAATTATTGTAACCATAAGTTTTATTTTATAAATAGGGGTAGAGCAAGGTTTTATAAAAATTAACCCATTTATTTGATCATTTATAAAATAAATATTTTGTCCGCCATAATATCCTCTATGCTCTTAATTTCATAGACTAAGTCATAGAGTACACATAGAGAAACGACTCTTATTGATTCTGTATGCAGTTTTATACTACTTCTCGTCTACCCAAAGGT
>JAYRBW010012320.1:0-13226 GCA_036023295.1 Invenusta paracnida | reverse complement strand
TACGTTAATGACAATAATTTATATGAAAAGAAAAAGTATTGTTTATTAGTCAAGTCTATGTCAGCCAAATTGTTTATTTTTAATAACAGAGTAACTTTATTATCATTAAGTTTATCATAAGTTTATTATGTAATTTTCTATACTTTTACATGTAAAAAATGTGGGTATGACTTGTCCCTGGTACGACCTGGGCTGTTACCACTTCGATATTATATACTATATTTTCATCTAACTCTAAGGTAGTTTCAATTCTACCATATTCAATTTAAAAAAGAAACGATTAAATATGTTATACACCTCTAAACCACAGCTAACTCCTTAAGAAACTAGCTTTGTAACTGTATAAATACCTAAATAAAATTAACTTATGAAGAATTATAAATCAAGGATTACAATTATACGAAAAAATCTACTTTTTCAAATCTGCTTCAATATAAACAATTCATTAGAAAATAATTATTAATATAATAAAACACATATTTAAACGCGGGTCAAGTGGAGTCGTAGACTTTTTTAGATTGTTGCAGTATAATGACAATATGTATTAGTATTTACCTCAAATTTGATTAAACTCTTTATAACAATGTCTTTATTATACGAAAACAATATGACTTACAACTAAAACGTATCAAATGCTTTTAGCAAACGAATTACATATATTGATTTTTTATTAACAATATTTATTTATAGTCGATTTTTAAGCCTTATTATTATTTAAAGGTAATTTTTACGAATGTTTTAATTACGGCATAATAGTGATTGTTATTTTCCAGTTGTTTGGTTGTTTTCAATTTTAATTTAATTTTTCCTCTTGCCACTTCTTCTATAAAAGAATAATAGTTTATATATAGTTTATATAAATATATTCAGTTAGATTTATTTAAAAGAATATAATATATTTTAATTATTAATATTATTATTGTAGAATGGGATTAAAGCTTATAAATATAACCAGTTAGTTTTCATGTAAAAGAAAATATAATGTAGTTATATTATTGTTTTTATATAAGAAGCTAATTTGCCTGGGCTATAATATATATTTATCTAGATTACCTATAGCAACTAGATGTCAATAAAAACTTCCAAATTTAAATATTTATAGTTTGATTGAATTGTTTGATTTTGAAATTTTTACCATTGTATAAGTCGATAAACTGGTAATTGCAAATTAAAGTAATTTAAAAACGTAGCTGACATTATTATCCTGATGAATAATTGATTACATGAAAAAATATTTATGAATATCAAGAATGAATTAATATTATGAGTTTCGTAATTATATAGGTATTATAGGTTGGTTTTATATCTATTTGCGTATAGTTACAAAACCAACCAACCTATAATTATATGACAATTAGGTTTTCTTCTTTGTTGAAAAGTATAATCGCGTAATTTTGTGGAGATCAGCAAAAATCATAGTGTTTTTAAATAAATATTTTCACTTATTATAATGATGTATTATTCAGGTAATGCAATAATTATAAACATAGATGGACTACAATTGGCATATACGGTGGTTTTTTCGTGATAATTTTTTTGCGGTCAAAGCAGGATATAGTCTTTATATACCGAACACCTGATTTTTGTTAAAACTTGAAGTGTACCTATAATTATAAGTACATTATAAGTACGATTGACGTCCCTTGTTGTTTTGACGACGCACACACAATTTGAAATCGATAAAAGAAAAGATATTTATTGCAAATTTCATTCAACAATGACTAGGTACTCCATTATGTACGGTTTCATAAGATTACTTTTAATTGTGCCAACAACATATTATGAGAAAAATAATTCCTTATCCCTCAAAGTAACAATTTCAGCTGAATGCGCAATAAGCTCAAACGTTTTGCTCAGTTTTAATTATTAGATGCGAATATGTATAATAGATTTTATTTGAAATAGCTATCCTAAATGTATTATGTGCAGAATTATGATTTTTTCACATTTTCATATCAATTAAATAGTGAAAATTTTACATAATTACCTACAATAATATATGTATGAAGATTTTGTAACGATGGATTGCAACTCAATAACTAAATATGTAGCTATTATTCAGAGCATTTTTTTAATAAACAGTTAAGCCACTTTTTACCTATAATTCATAATGTGAGTAAATCTTATATATTATATATTTAACAATATATTAAAGGTGTACAATACATACATAGGATTTTATTATCTGTGTCTTTAGAGGAATGATATATTTTGGAATTACGAGTCAACACAATCACCCCACTTGACAATATATGCCATGGCCCTGAGGAAATTGACTTTGTACGTACCTGTAATTGTATATTAAGTTTTTTTGAATAGATATAAAGGAGTAATTGTAAACAAGTATTCAAGATTATATACTTTATTTTACATTACTTTAATATTTCCACCAAAAATATAGTGCCGAGTTCACAAAGTAATTTCATCATATTGGATTACATTAAATATACAAGCTTTCGGTTGGAAATTATTTTTAGAATGTCAAAATATAACACTCGTTTAGTCTATTCAAATACATTTTTTTACTGTAAATATCATATTTAGTTGTTTTATATTGTTTCGTCTAATGTACAATTGGTGATGTGCGTGTGATTACACCGTGCAAAATGAATATTTGTGAAATATAGTTTCAAAGATATAATGGATAGATTGCAATTTATTTGTATTTATTTATATTTAGTGTAAAAATGTAAGTTAGTTCAAATTAAATAAAAACACACAAAAAAATTTCCTTTCTTGTTAAGACGTTAAATATTAATTTTTACTCGTATAATGGTATAGTATGTATAATACCTCAACTCAAAGTATGTGTAAAATAATCATTTTGGTGTTTACACATTTGCTTATATTATTTGTGCAATATATAATTTTGTGTTAATATGTACATATCAATGTTTGGTAAAAGAAAATTCTTGCCTGGGATATCACATGTGTAAATATTAAAATACGTTTATGAAAATGTTAAAAATCAAAACTAAAATGTATAGGTATACTGAATTAAATTTTATGGAGATTTATACTATAGAGGCACATATTTTTTTATATTTAGTATAGTGACTTTTTCTGTTAATAAAAAGTATATATAAAAAAAGAGAAAAATGCGACATTCTTCGATAACGTCTGTTTAGCATAGCAGATGTTTTGCTTATGTTATTCAACTGAGTGCGAAAAATAATGTAGAATAAAATATTATTTTATCATAATTGAAAGCTTCTTCAAATAAACAGATTATACACACTAAAGTCTTTGGTTTATCTGATATAATAATATACTACCTAATGTTTATAAACAAACTAACTTTCAGAATGTAATTTAAAATTTAAAATTTTTGATTATTTCAATATTCACTTGAAGTTCAGAATTATAGATAAAGTAAAGCGTTAATATTTTAATAATATCAACAATTTTATACGTGTGAGTATTCGTATGTAAAAGTATAATAAAACTAGTATTATATTCCTAAAATTAACTATCCTACTAATTGAGTTTGGTGTATAGTTCAATATTATTTTAGATGCTATTTTTAAAACTAATGGCATTAGAAACACAAATGAAGGATGTTTCATTACTAAATTTAGTAACAATTGCCATATTTGTGTCTTAATGATACAACATTGTACGATAGTGTTCCTACTGCTACGAACGACATAATAAAAATTATGTTTTTTTTACAATTATGTTGGATGGAGTATTATGTAGGTCTACTAAAAAATTTACACAATTTTCTCTAAATAAAGTTTATACAATAGCTGCAAATATTACAACTTCTATTGATATACACGATTGGCAATATAAATTATTTCTATTAGATGTGGTGTGTATATTGTCAAGCAAACATTGTAATTTAGCGACTATCAAGATGGACAACAGCTTGTGACGAAGTTTTCCATCATTATTATGAGGAATTCGAGACCCTGGAGGAACCCAGGATCAGGGCCCTCATAGCTCGTAGAATCTGACGGGAATCCATGAAATGTCGAGTGCTCGAAATCGATAAGTCGGATATCGACGAAGGGGAGTAGCCGAGGAGTATGGGAGCGAGGCACGTGATGTGTATCGATTGAATGAGGGTCTTGATTCACCGCCACATGTTCTTCCTCGTTCTCATCTTCGCAGGCAAATCCGTCTATTTCCTTGTCGATGGGAACTGTTTTGTCGGCCAAACCTCCTTCGCAAATGATCAGGATAGAGGCAGAAAAGAATCGGAACGTTTCCAGTCGAAGGATCACTTCGCGGAGTCGTTTGAGATTGTCGAATATATTGACAGCGATGGCGTGCTGCAGACGAGTTGAAAACTCGCACAGGTATTCGGGTATGACGGTCATGAGCCGATCAACAGTCATCTTGTAGCCGTAGAATTTGTTGAAACACTTCGAACCGCCCAGCTTCGGAGAAAACACCTAAAAAATAACATAATATAACATATTTTGCTATGCGGGATAAAGTATACCTAAAGGCATATAAAGTTAAATAGAAAAACTAAATAATCAATAGTCAGATATGTTTATTTATAGTTCGGACAAATGTTGACACAAAAGTCATTTTTAAGTTAATTTTTACAAAACGAAAAAGAAGAATTAAACAAAATTTTCTATAAAAGGAAATGTATGTCATTAGAAGATTGAACGGATTAATGTTTGCGAAATTTACATTTTTAATGTGCAGACATTTTTGATCTTGAGAGTAATTGTCACTATATTTGGAGAATCCAAAATTCTAAATTTATTAAAAGCGTCACTACAATAATTACATAAAGTACAGGGGATCAAAATATTGAAATTTGAATATTAAATTATGTACTTTTATGGCTGGTGGTGAGTGAACGTTTGTCTATATAAATAGTTGTGTTCTGATCAACAGAACAATTATACAAATAAACGACCATAGACTGTAAAAGTGTAGGAGTTTTAAATTTTATAAAGTGAATAGCTTCTTTGTATCAAACGAGCAATTAGTTTAATACACTTTTGAGAGAGTTGACTAATATATCAGAAGTTTTTCCAATGTAAGGTATAACGTACAAAACCTTTTTAAACTGAAGTAAACTAATACATTTGGTAAGATTTTTGTGAAGGAATTTATTAGTAACCTTGTAAACAAATATTGTTAGAGTAATCATTATTATAAACAAATGAACATAAAGTTTTGATGTTTTTGATCAAATTTAGACCATCTAGAAATGGTATATAAAGCTCGTATATAATTTTAGATTAAACTAATATTTTAGAAAATGTTAGACATGTTCGTTAGAAAATCAATTTATTCATTTCATTTATTTATATATTCCAAAATACTTTCTTTATATTTCAATATGTCAATCATGGTTGAAGACACTATATACGCATGACAATGGCTACACCAAATGTTAACAAGTCTTCCATATATAAAAGATACCATACCGCATAATAATGAATGCTTCTTGATACTTGGTTTAGTATAATAATGCTGAATCTTTGAGAAGCAATTAACCCCATTCCTAGACACTGGATCTAAGTGACGCAGATTCATGTTACCACCAATTCACATAAAACGGCTACAGTCCTCCAAAAAGGACATTAAACACATTTACTAGACTTTATTACAAAATTAAGTGATGCTTGTAAACTGGTAGAATATTAAAATCATATCTGCAATAAATATATACCTAGTCGACAAAGAAAGTTTCAATATTGAGGTTTAATGCTCATATATTTATTTATGTGTTAATTAGACAATTATGTCTTATTTACTATACATAGTATCCGGATTTCCAAATCTTTTATTAATCATATATATGTATATATAAAAAATAGATAATTAAATTAGATATAATATACACTACTGTATTTAGAAATAAATTCTAGCTAAAAGTGCAGACTTCATATGCCTAACAAAATCAAGTTTAAGTTTGACATATAGAATTAGTTTGAAATTCAAAAATTAATTTTTAATCCTATATTCTTTAGTAAGATGGAGCAAATAATTTTACGTAAATGAAAATCCAGCCTTGTTACAAAGAATGTAACAGCTCACTAAAAATCCAACAGCCATTATATAACGAATGAAATGACTATCAGTGCTATTTTATCTGTATACAGAAATATAACTTATCAATAGGTTATACTCGTTAGAACTGACTCGCTTGAACTTTACTCACTTGCATACCATCAATTCTAAGTCCAACTTTAGCGCTTGTCGTGTGCGCCCACTTTTCTGCCTTGAAGGCCTTCTTATCTGTGCTCACTTCTTCGTCTCCCAGTCCCAGCGGCAGCGTGCCCATCTTCAAGTCGAGTATATTCGGACGTTTAAATCGACTAGTCACATCCTCAAGGACAAGAAATCCTGAAGAATACACAAAAAGCTTAGCATATTATGGAATGCAGTACAAAAATAGACTGTGTCATTAAATTTACAAGACAAATATTAACGTTATAATATTTACACATTTTAATAAAAAATTAATACGAGTACATTAAAGATTGTTGCAAGAAGTATAGTCAGTGTAGCAGTTTATCAAATGATATTAAAAAAAATTGTATTATTCATGTATTATATTTTAATATAGTAAGCATAGCTGAATAACTAATTAGTGCATGCAGTTTTTATTGATTTAACACAACACATGACAATTAATATTAAAATTTGAAAAAATTGTAATTTAAAATGTATTTATTTGTGTATATTGTTATATTAAGGTCATCAAGGTTATTATTTGCCAAGTGCTTCTTTCACAGTCTGCTATCTTCTCATAAATCAACATCAACAGCATACATTATATTTTAATATAAATATAGTATAATATGCAGCTGTTGGGTGTTGAAACTTCAGTGTACTATTAGTTCAGTAGTTACAAACCAAGAACTAGCTACTATACACAATAAATCAATCGTAAAAATTGTCCTCCAACTTATTTAATTTGACACTTCATTTTTAATGTTACGATATCGTCGCTTTCAATAGCATACGCAATGAACCCCTCAAGTTATGTTGGAATCATATTGTAGGCATACACTAAACTTTTGAGCAATGGTTACCTACATAATATGATTTTGTATGATATTTATATACTTCAAATAAAACATTTGAGCTGTAAGTAGTGTCTTTTTTATAAAGCTCAATATAATTAAGCTTAATAGCTACTTATGCTTCCTTCTAAAAATTGCGAAATGTATTCAAACATATTTCAATACTTAAGATGTAACATACAAAATCTAAATATTACAAAATGATAAATCAATAATATACCTATTATTTATTATAGAATTTATTTTTAAATGAGATAAATTATTTATATAAACTTTAATTATATATAAATACTATTTTTTGCATCCATTATATACTGGTCAAAATGATATTCACATAAAATGATTATTTTAATATTCTAAAATAGTACTTATTATAGATGTCACCTTAAAATAAATATTGACAAATTTACAATAAAATATACTATAGCATGCTTACATATATTATGTATAGTAAAACATATAAGATAGGTAGTATTCAACACGTATTTCCTCAACTATAATGGGTATCTTGTGATAATCCTTTTTCGGAGTTATAAAAAATTTTGTGACGACCTCTTTTTAATCCAATCATGATTTTATAATATAATACGATTTGAACAGCTTATTTACATGAAAATAAAAAAGTTTGATTAATGACAATATAGTTAAGCGGTTAACTTCAATTGTATTTCAATGTAAAATATGACAGATAATATTAAGACAAATCATAAAATGTTATCCATAATATGTTGGGTATATTATACATATTAATAGCATAACATTTTTTTTAAATACTTAGGGCTAATCATACAATATAATATTAATTGGAAGAAGCATACCCAGAACATCATAAACGTTTATGTAAATAGAAAAATGCCCCGTTACTATATTAGGTATTAGAAACACAGTCACCCAAAAGAAAAAAACTATTAATATGGAAATCCCTAATTTTCTCAAAAATAAACTATTGCTACTTTAACAAAAAATCTTTAAAAAAACCTCCACAATGTAATACAAACGAACTACTTACAAAAAGTTGCAACATACTTTAAATACATGATCATACAAGACTAAAACAATAGCTCACTTTCCCCAAAAGTTTACATTACAAAATGTTAATGAAAAGGTACAAAATATGATAAAAATAAAGTTATTGAAGAAGCTAGCTCAACTTGGAGCAAATTAGATTTTAAAAAGTCAACTCTATAGAGAATAATATACAATAAACAGCTAATAACGAATTAAAAAATAATAAGGAATTTAATAATTTAAAAAATAAATTGTATATCTTCAGTGTTAGTTTGTGGTAATTCATAACTTATGTAAACTCATTTCTAAAACATTTCCTAAGGAATATATTGTGTAGTAATTTCTGCTACATATATATATTAAGTATATCACTATATTATTTGTAGTGATTTAATTTATGATTTACTTTTCTTACATTTTTTATAGGTAAATATTTTTATTGTGGATTTTTGATTTTTATGAATCTACTATATTGTATGTCTGGTGGCTAGTTCCATTTAAAGTTGTAGCTTCTAGCCTCCATTTGTATTTTTTGCAATAAGATAAATTATTACTATGTATTATTAATATTAATATATATAAACAAATATATTTATATGTGTGCATTATCGTAACGTCATACACATAATTTTGTGGATTTGTGTGTGTTGTTTATAGATGTCATTTAAGTTAAACTATTTACATGAGCATATTTAAAATAAGTATGTTTCAAACTATTTGAAGATTTTTTTGCTGATTTGACTTGACAAATATGTTGTTCTTGTTTCTACGACATTAAACATTTTTTTATATGCTTTATGCATATACCTTTGATTCCCTATATGTGCGAGAAGAATAAAAGATAACTTTTCTAACACATGTAAAACACAATTTCATATTAATCTATTATTGATTTGTTGATAAATTACATTTCTGCCTTCTATTAACACTGTATTAGTAAACTATACCTGTCTGAAACAAAAGTCGTGTACCCGCACAGTTGAAAGACTTATCTGGAATTAATTTGACCACATTTTTTGGCATGTTATATAAATATTGATACATATTTCAAATAAAGATGAGTAAAGGTAAAAGTAAATTCGGTCAAATTCTAAGATTATGAAACCCTTACTCATGGATCTTGTGATCTGTTGGTTGAGCAGGAAGGGAAGTCTCCGACCGATCGTGTAAACGGTCCATGGATTCACCATGTGCTCCTCAATTTCAGCCACAGGTTCTTCCGAAGAGATGATGTTCTCTAGACGCCACTGCTTCCCACTGCCGTCTTCTCCCTGGCTTATCAGGGTTTCTGACTCACCGATTTCGATTCTGAGTTGAATTTGTGGTTAAATATGCGACAAAACAGTATAATATGCGAAACAGGAATTTCATAATAGTGTATCAGTCAATCAATGAGTGTCAACAGAATTTATGCTCATGATTTCGCACGTACGAGTTTTAAAAGTTTAATAAGTTTAATAAGTTTAATAAGTTTAATAAGTTTAATAAGTTTAATAAGTTTTAAATTCACAGATTTGAATTTCCTTAAAAAAACTTATAATTAGTATGAATAATCACACAAAAACCTTCATTAAAATAGTAAATAGTACAAATATAAATACAACACCCGTGGTGCTTCGAGTAAAATAATGGAATAACTCGTAACTAAGAAGTATGTATTATACATTGAACATTATCAGATTTTGGTTACTGACTAGTAGTCATTATACACATAATGTACACTTGATATGTACATAAACTCTTTTCCAAAAATGAATGAATTGTAAAATGTATAAAATCTTAAACATGTAGCGCAGTTTTAAAGTCAAAAAACAAAATATACAATATTATAAAATTTTAAAATAAGAAATTAGATCGAATTAAGCTCATTGTACCTATACAAATTATAAAAATAAAAATATACATATATGTCAATAAACTTGGAAATAAATGAAAGAAATTATAAAAAAAACAAAGATGAATAATAATAAGCTATAGAAGTTGCAAATTAGTAAGAAAAATTAACGAGAGAAGAGGAATGATATGTGCTCCACGAAACTATATCAACATATTATTATATGTACACATATGAAAACAAATAAATATATTAATAAACAAAAGAGGTATTGATAAATGAGAGTAAGATGCATGTACTTTTTAAATGTGAAATGAAGAGAATGCATCATCGTTTAATGTAGTACATGTCATTTGATAACACATACCTTGCTCAAAATGATCCAGAGTTAAGAATATGTCTTTATTTTATTTAACACGTAACAGCACGACGGAGTTTAGATATATTATTTTACGAGGATTACATAATTCGTTTAAGTCATATTAATGCTTTAAATGTTTATAAAAATGCTAAATAAAAATATTTTAAATGTTTAAATATATCTGATAGGTTTACTTTAAGTAACGTTAAACTATTTTCAAATATATTCTACGGACAAGAATAAACATTTATTTAAATAAGATAGGTATTTAAAATGTTTACAATAACAATACTGTAATATATGTAGATATCTAAGGTTATAATAATTAATAATAAGAGTTTATTCAAAACAAAATAGCAATTAGAGCATGGTATATAGAAATATGAATTACAGATATTGAAAAAGTTATTAAATTAGAAGTGAAATGAAGAATAGGTGAAAAATGAGCGAAAGAAAGGAACAATACAAATACAAAAAACGACAATACGAAGGATTGTTAAAGGAGAAATTGATAGCAATCTGAAGTAAGATTGTTCTTGCGACCTCTCGGGGCAATTAAAGAGGTATACGTTATGGATACCTATTGTAGGGTTTGCTGAGTTTTAAGCTTTAAATAAAATTTTTAAAGTTAATTTTCTTCTCAGAGTTTTGGTTCTGAGAAACAATCCGAATTGCAGTTAGAACCGCAGACTATATGATGAGATCGTTTTACTATTTTTTTTAATTATTGCCAATATTGGAGATTTCATTAGGATAAATGTGTTTCCCATTATGTATCAATTACTCTATTAAGAATAAAATAAATATGCCAACAAGAAACAACGTAATACATTTCCATTCAAAAGTTAACATTCAACCATTCTCTCACCAAACAGAGAATAATTTCAAAATTGGATTGTACACACATATATTCCTGTCTGCTAAAATTAGTTACATACTTGCATAAGTTTGGATTATTTGTGTATTTTTCTGGATGTAGTCTGATTGTTATTCCATCGTTATTTTGACAACATTCCGCACTGATATGTCCTGAAAGAAAGTAATAATATTAATCATGTACTAAAATACAATAAAATATATATGTGTATATGAAAAAGTGAGCTATTTCTGTGTGATTATATCCCAAAATAGTGTGTCAATGTTAACTCTATCAATACCACGGGCTTTTCTGCGCTTCCATATCCGGGGCTAAGAGGCTGATTAGACCGCCACTACCAGTAATATGTAAGCTTCCTAGTTGAGTAGAGTTTTGAAATTTAGTTATTATACCTACTTTTTTATTTATCATTTTGGAAATTATCATGTTTGAACGTATATCAGTTATATATCCCATTGCTTCCATTCAAATTATGCCTAAAAACATTTTAAGATGGTAAGCAAAGAATTATATTCTTCCTTTAACCGATGCTGATTTTAAAAATGAATATAGAGAAATGAATATATATAGTAAATGTATAAACATCATAATCATATAGTATCTAACCACGGAGTCTTCAAAATATGGTCTCCCGGCGTTTTATCATTTTATTTAGTGACCTGTGACTATGTTGAGAACATTGCTTATATAATAGTTAAGTAAATGAATGTGGTAATTATGTCATTAAATGAAAGGACTATACAACCATATGTCACCATTATTTATTATAGCATCGTTGCGACTTGCAAGCAAAATTATACCATTTTAATGTTTTAAACGTTAAACCATTTATAATTCACAGTGATGAACTTCTACAAAATTTCATTGAGAATCAAAAAATAAACAAAGTTTAATCAACATAACTTTAAATTATTATATTTTGTTGAAATATTCACACGCTAAAATATTGATTTTTAATATTTATCTTTGTGCATATACAGTATATATTATTTTAACAATATATAAAACGAGCAAAAGGTGCTGAGAATGATTAAATATTGACTTTTTTTACATCAAGTTGAAAAAAAACAGTAATTGTACGTTAAGTTTACATTTTCAAACATTCAAATCTGATAGCTGACATAGATTCAAAACATTTAAAAGCATATTTATATTTTTCACGCTGACATAATTTTAAAGTAGATATCCTTGTAGAAAAATTCCTACTGATCTTAAAATAGTATTCACATTATAACATGCCTGTATTCCATGCCCGTATTATGCCCACTTTATGCCCATATTGTTAATAATACTATATTTTAACACTGAGTAGGTATAACAAGTAACGTATTCAGACTATTTCAAGAATTTTAACAATGCAAAGCCTTTAAGAAAATAAGTTACATTTTTTAAAAATAATTAAGGTGATGCACGGTTGAAAGCACCTAAATTAAATAAAATATTTTAAAAATTGAACAAGCATAGAAAAACATGATAAACTAACAAAATTAAGTTAAAAAGCTGATTGTGAAATCTGATTACATAACATCCATATATATGAATTGCAAGAGTTTGCTCCGTGGTAAAGACCTGGCCATACACAATGACAAGTTATTAATAGAGATTGATACGGACTTCAAAATCAATAATTACAGTCTATTACTTGCTCATCTAAAATGTATACAATTTCTGAACAAACAATTTTTGAACCAAAAGAGTTCTAATT
The DNA here is from genome assembly GCA_036023295.1 of Invenusta paracnida. Taxonomy (NCBI): domain Eukaryota; kingdom Metazoa; phylum Platyhelminthes; order Proseriata; family Coelogynoporidae; genus Invenusta; species Invenusta paracnida. The sequence continues at coordinate 437 of JAYRBW010012320.1, read as the reverse complement.
TGGATTATACATGAGGGATCATTATCGAATAGTTGAACTCATAAAGTAATTTTAACAGAGCTTCAAATCTTATTGGTTATGTATGCAGTTTAATACTACTATTTATTCAGCTACACAAACGCTTTTGCAAAATATTGTTTTGAAGATTCATAGCAATTTAAAATTGTGTATGTAGTAAAACAGTTTTATAGACAGGTAATAAATTATTTATTGCAGACAACTTAACATATGTTAAAATTGTATGAAAATATTTATTTGTTCTTAAATTTAATTCAATCAAAATATGTGATACTAATTTTTCCCTACATCTAATTTATTAGAAGAAAACGATTTTTTATTCATGAAAATTTACAGCGCGCTTTTAATGATATGAAACCAATATAGTCCCGCAGCTAGCATACTCCAGCTACAGTGAACGAGATACCAACATCGACCTC